>JAAAKB020255420.1:0-10528 GCA_010014835.2 Apostichopus leukothele | reverse complement strand
ATATATATATATATAAATATATATATATATATATATATATATACCTTTTTATTATTTCTCTTTCTATTTGTCAATTTTCTTAAATCGCCTGGAAAACAAAAGGACAGTAAAAAAATTATTCTATACTTGTGAATAGAAAATTCACCAGCCACTATTCCTTTACTCTCCTGTACAACACTTTCAGTGAAGTGTTCTCTATTAGTATATTAACTATTAAAATCAAGCCTCATTTGCATATTAGACTCTAGGCAGAAAGTATTATTATAATGTGATGGTTTACATGCTACTAGTATTAAGCTCTCTGATTTTGCTGATTTGAGGCAGCCATAATGATTTACAGCATACACAGAACAGCTATTTATGTTACTAGTAGAATTGTGTAAATGTATATAAAAGTGCGAACACCTTCACTCGATGTCACTCGATTTAGTATCATATATATGTTATTCGTGAAATCTAGCCCCACTGTTTAACAACATAATGTTAATTCATTCAAACTTCTCTCTTCTTCACAATGACAATTTTCTTATTTTTCTCACCACATTTAACACTCAGAAATTTTAAGTTTCTCTAGATGTGAATCTATGTATGCATGCATGCTCCTCGTGTCCGGTTAGGATCATCAAGTGTACTCATCTCACAATTCTCCAACTGCTATGATCACAGTCTCAACAAACTTCTAGAACACTGGCTATAGATGGCTTAACATGACAATGTTACCTTTCTCTAAAAGTACAAACATCTTTGACAAAGTGGAGCATTCTACCGTTACATTCTGACAGATCCAGATCAAATATGGGTCCAATGCATTTCATATTTCTTTACTTGTGAAAATATGATAGTAACATACCCTCTGTAGGCTGTAATTGAATTACCTCATAATATAGACTATGGCTGTGACAAATGAGTCTATTCTTGTCTCTACTCTATGTGCTGTACAAACAAAAAGCCAAATTGAAGCTTCTACACTAGTCACAGATGGATTTTATAAATTAATAAAAAATGACAGAAGATACGCCAAAATCAATCCATGTTCATATCTTTTTAATTTTTTCAGCTTGGCTCTGTCAATAACAATATTAAAATTGAATGTTTTGCCAGGTAATGCATTTTACATATTGATCATCCAAGAGAGAGAGAGAGCCAGGAACATTAACTGTATCTTAAATGGTCCATACATCTCTCTAACATCAGAACTTTGTTCATGGATCTACAGGAGGCGTTCGCCACCTGATTGACTTCAATAATCTTCACAATTTATATATTCCAATCATATTTACTGTAAGACCACTGTAAGACCACTGTAAGACTGTAAGACCTGTAAGACTGTAAGACCACTGTAAGACCACTGTAAGACCACTGTAAGACCACTGTAATATTTACTGTAAGACCACTGCAGTATTTAGAACTGGTTATGAGAACGTTAATTGTTATGAGAGTCATTGCCATCAGGAATAGACGACAGGCTACAGCTAAAAGTGTCTTGTTCTTAAAGGCTTTCCTTTTAGGATTGCGAGTTATTAGCCAAGCGAAACGGCCTTCAAAGATCGGGCCAATTTTAATTGCCTGCAAGAAAATTGCAACTGTGTCGAAAATAAGAGTAGGTCTCTCAGTATTCTGTATGATGTTATGAGCACTGTGTAACGTTCTATACAGCTACATAGTAAACTAACAGTGACATTCTACACAACATTTGTAGGAACCCTAACATAGGGTGAAGGGATGGGGATGGGGGGGGGGTGCCTTCCATTTTAACAGCACTAATCTGCTTGGATCAGTGGTGCTGTATCTGGTGGCAATTTCACCAAATTACACAAATGAACATTGACTGTGTTATTCCTGGTCCCGTCCCATCCCCTCCCCCATTGCTATCCTGTGTCAGATTCACCCACTGATGTGTTACTGTACCTTAATAGCACAATATCAGTACATATACTACTAGCCTTTAATTACTAATAACATACAAACATTGACCTACATCTGGTCATATTACAAAATAAACAGAACAACTTCAAAGTGAGAAACTGTTACCCCATGGGTTAACAGCTATGCAAACAATGTATGTTTTTTTTTATATTAATCTTGGAGAAACTGCTAAAAAATAATAAATTAGTGAACCAAAAACAAGTTCAAAGGCTCAGTGCAAATGTGCAGATCAGCAAGAAAAAAGATAAAGCAGTAAACAGGACGATGACACAAAAAGAATATTGTAAAACTGAAATTAGTTAACTACAATGTTCTAGAACTTACATCTACCATGGTGTTGCTTCTCAAACAGTAAAATAAACATATATATTACAATTAAAAATTACTGTCATATTGGTATAAGCTGCCACGCTGTCACCTTACGTTTAACTAACATATGAATCATTTTACAAAATATATATTTGAAGATATAACTGGTAATGACTGCTATTACCATGTGAGTACTATTCATACAATGAGTTACTAACTACCCCTTCCCACTGACTGCCTGGTCTATTGTACACTGTATGTGGCATAAAACTGTTAATCACCAGAATGAACAAATCACTTTGGAGATTTATTCAGGTGAATGAACTATGTCTGGAGATGTACTGCGATCTAAATAATGACGTCAGAGTCATCCTCCGAACGACAGATTCAGATTCAGAAGAAAAGAAGAGCGGTGACTCAAAAGTTGGTCGATGGGATGCAGCAGGGATGTGCTCCGGAATGGTAGAGTGCTCGGCAGATTTGTGTGGCAGTGTGATCTACCTCTTGGAAATGGGTCTAAGGGGTGAGGGTGTTCACCCCCCCCCTTGGAAAATATTTGCAAATGAGATATGCTTAGATGCTATCTGTTTCCTATTCTGGAGCTAACTTCAGTGCCAAGTATTCACCCATAGTTTGGTAATAATAAAATTAATCATCAAGAATAGTGCCAGGTGGAAATGTTTAAAATACTGTTTGTTGTGCTGGGCGACCATTCAGAAATGACGGGCGCAGCCGCCCGTAGCCACCCGGCGTGAGCACATCCCTGCTGCAGTGCTTAAAATGTTACCTAGAGTAACTTTTCAGTGAGATATTTGAAAGTAAAATATGTTTTTTTGTACATATTTCGTTTAATCTTGGAGATCTGTTATTAAACAATAAATAATTAGTGAAGCAAAACAAGGTCAAACAGGAGTTAGCAAGTGCACAGATCAGAAATAAGATCAAGAAGTACTTAGGACTAATAAGGATGAAAACTGCATATCAATTATTTTACAAAATATGTTTTGAATAAACTACTTCTACATGCCTGTGTGAGTACTATTCATGTAATGAATAACAAACCTTTCCCTTCTCCTTTGAGATATCACTAAGTGGATAGGAAAGTGCATTGCCAGTGGATTTAAGATGGTTAAAAGAGGAAGAAAAGTGACTGGAGGCAGGTGTGTAGCGAGGAATTTGCCAAGGGAGGGGCGAACCTGTAGGCAAACTATCAGAGCCGTAGATTCAGCATTGAAAACTATCTAAGCGTAGCGCCACCATGAGTTGGCGCTACGCGTACAAGAACATTTTGGCTGAAAATGCCTCCCAGATCGCTGGAAATGGCACTTCCCAGGCCTTGTAAGTTGCATCTAAGTTTGTAATTACTAGCGATATCATAAAAGCATACAAATAAAATATGCTCAAGGGGGGGCGGTTGCCCCCTTGCCCCCCCCCCGGCTATGCGTCTGACTGGAGGTGTAATGAAGACTATGAAACCTCAAAACCTTTTAATTGTCAGAAATCAGGAACCGACCGAAACAAAGCTGACAAAAAAAACTGTTTGTGACATTTCTTGAATATATATCTGGGAATGAGCACATGCAGTCTTTTTCGAGAGACCGCATGACTGAACTGCGGGGTCAATGTATATAGGTAAAGTGCACGGCATGCCAGTGACATTAAGAGACCCTTTTATCTTTTACAGCGGCACCTATCAAAACTGATGAATCACCTCTGATCAAGTCTCTCAGACTCCTTCCGTCGAGGCTCTATAACGCCTGTGAGATTCTCAAAGAAGAACCCTGGGATCAAGATAGGAATAAACTTACAGGGTTAACGGTGTCAAAAAAGATGTACGAACTATCCCAAAGTAGCTTAGATATATCGCATTTCTACGTTCGTCGTCGTCGTCGGTAAATCCTACGGTTAAAAAGGTGAGCGTAAGAATATTCTGCACTAATGTAAAAAAGTACAGGAACTGAATATCAGTCAGTACAGTAGACGAGGAAGTAGAGCTGGCTCAAATAATTCTCTAGACCTAATCTCTCTTTTCACCTTTTCAGAGTTCAATGGCATTATCCTTTCGACTTGTTACAAGTGGTTTTACAGTAGTTGTTACGAGTGTGGTTTTGGAGTTGTCCATGAAATTAAAATCTTACACAGTTAATATCTTATCTACAATTACTGAAAAGTTATTATTTTTCCAATTAGCAAAATCTAATGTATGTAAATTATATAAAAGTTTACCATGCATATAATATGCATCTATTTATTATTATGAAATACCATTCCCACTATCCTGCCCCCCCCCCACCCCCGCACTCCTCCTCTTACCCTAAGTCATCCCCACATCTACCACAACCAACCCCTCTCACCACCTCCCACTGGTCCTGGAGCATTTAAATGAACGACATTTAATGTCTACATACACAAATATATTGCTGATCTCTGCCGACACAGTGAAGACACTTTAACATAAGACGTGGAGTGAAACAGAATCCAAAAGTGAGTATGAAAAATGACCCAAATACAGTTCTATCACAAACAGCCTGTCTGCAGGACGAACGTGATACGGATTTAAAGCTTGGCTTCCCTTCCTGCAAGAATTTGTTTTCATATCTCATTTGGATCGTGCTGCCCTGGTTCAAAAATTTTTGGTCACCCTTTTAACGTCTTTTCATTTCCTCGACTTGCGTCTCTTCAGATCTTTTTTTCTGATCCAGAGTTTTGATTTCAAATGCAAATTCAGCACTTAGGAAGGGGCCGGTGCATCCTGTACATATAGCCTATAGGCATAACATACAGGTTTCCTTGAGATTTTCTAGATGTAAATATGCTGCAGATTTGCAGCAAGAACCCTACGGTGTTATTTACAAGATCAAGTACAAACATCGGGGTTTGATTATCAAGACAAAGTGGGTGAGTCAATTACAAATTGTGAGCATATTTTCGGAGACTTAACCGTGTGGGATCTAGATATCTCTATCTCCTGCAGATGATGTTTTAAATTGTTGTTGATATCAGATTCTTCTTCCTGCCAGTTTACAGATGTCTCTCTTTCATATATTTCCCGCCTTTTTTGTCACATACTTCCGAGACTGTTGTGGAACCGAGGGCATTGTGGTCTCGAAAGGTGACAAGGTTTGCAGGTTCGAGTCCTGGCCAGATCGTTTTCATTGGGCAAGGTACTTTATCTCCATTGCCTCTCTTCACCCAGGTGTATAAATGGGGACCTGCGAGGTAACTTTTAAATATAGTTGCATGAGCCGGTTTGTGGCTGCACCCTATGGAATGTCCCACATGGGACACGTAGATGTGGTGCATTGTAGTGCCCCAGGAGGGGTTGTTTGAATTGTGCACACTTTGGTGTGTGGGTGTGACAAGTTACATAGTTGTAAGGTCGTGTGAGGCCGCATTGGCCTTGAACAAGACTGTAAACCTTTAACTTTAACTTTATACTAATGTTTCTGAACAGGCAAAGGTATCTTAAAGATACGATCCGGAAATCAAATGCTTTATGCAAAATTGCTAAATTTCGACCACATCCTTTTAAAAAAAATATAGGGTATGGTGTTTGTAGGAAAATTCCCATAAGAAAGTCTTGGACTGTTTGTTTATCCATATTTCCTTGGTCATATATGGTATACGTCTAACGCAAGACAAATTTGGCTTCTTTTCTGTGTACGTAGAGTACTGAACATACGATAATATCATAGACGTACAGTACATAACAGCATGATCATAAAACATGAAATGGAGAAGTCTCGGAACAATGAGCTAGCCAGACTGTGGTGCTGATTGTTGCATCCCCACACAGTCAAGACAATACTGCACAGCAACGATACATGGCATTGCAAGATATGCACCATATAAAAGTAGTCAGTTTTGCAAAAACTACAGTGTATTACAATACAATGTTGATGATCAAACAAATAAATCCTGACACATGTGGTGGGCTTTTCTCATCTTGCATACAAGTGCCTCTGTGATATGGCTAGTTACAAAGTTTAAACTTCCAGCCGTTGCTGTACTACAGATATATATCAATTTTAATGATTATCTTCAAGGCAAAAACAGGATTGGTTTTGATTTACCAATGACGTATGTTTCAGGTGTAATACTACGTAGTTAGATAAACTCAGGCAAGCCAGGGAATCCTACATCTCCTCAAGTGATATGAAACTGAATTTTTCACAGCATAGACAATTATTGTCTATGCTGGAATGTACATTCCGTTAGATCTGTGACTTACAACCACATCCATGGTGACAACACGTATATTTCACATGTAACCAAAATCTACCACACACCAGTGAGACGAAGAGCACATCTTGACGACATGAGACCCACGGAAAACTACGATTCTTCCCTTAGTTCCAGATACTTACATTTCCATAAACATGAACTACCACGCACACTGTCTTCTTCTCATTGTCAATGGCATCGACATAGTTCTCTCGAGTTAGTTCTACCACACTGCCAAATACAGGTCTGTGGAAGATAAAAGAGAAAAATTTATCGTAAATTACGGCCGGTGAGTTGTGCAATTCATGAACGGAAGAAACTTTACTAACAAACTGATGCAGAAGCACATATATACATCAATGGCTTGTATTAAATATACAGTACTGTATTCTGCTATGAAGGCTTTTGCTCATTTACATTACACAGTCTACTGTTCAAACGGTAGATTTAAAACAGAGGAAGGAACCAGGTAGTGAACTCATATTAAAAGGATCATTGGGGTGGGGGGAGGGGGGCGCAGTGCCAGAATGTCACCACTTTTTCAGGTAAGGTAGATCTGGGTGCGTAAGCATAGGAGACAGGTCAGAAAGTAATGAAGTTAATTACTGAATACGTCCAAGCGGCAGGTTGTACACTCACATCTCTGATCTCCAAGAATATGTCACCAAAAGTTCTTTGCACTTTGCACTAACATTTAACTCAGAGTTTCTCTAATTTCTTCATAAACTTTTCGTCACAAGTTTTATTCAAGACATTACAAGCTAAGAAAGCAAGCCATCAGTTGATTCAGCCTTTTGATACTGAGACCAGAGAATATCCGTTAAGAACCCTGCAATCCCCACTGCGACCGGAACAGAGCCGAAGACTGTGCCCAAAGTCGAAACCAAAAAGAAGAGCCTTTCTGAAAGCAGCTGAGTCATTTGTTGCGATCAGAAGAACCAGACAAGGAGCTCTGACAAGGACAGACAGCATTAAGGTCACCGGTCAGGTCATGCTGAAACTAGCCAAGCTTTGTTGACAAACAACAAGTTCAGCTAAGACCTGGAGAGTCTTGCTGAGACCAGGAAAGCCAACTAGGTCAGCAAGTTTGGCTTCTATCAAAACCAGAGAAGTCCAGCTAATATCAGAATTGGCTGTTGCTGAGACTGGAAAAGGCTAGCTGATGCAAGGAAGGATGTCAAGGTGAGGAATATATAGACTTAAAACTCTACTTTCAGGTTAAATCCAACCTGAGATCTCCGGCTTATATCAGAATTGGCTGTTGCTGAAACTGGAAAAGGCTAGCTGATGTAAGGAAGGATGTCAAGATGATGAATATATACTTAAAACTCTACTTTCAGGTTAAATCCAACCAGAGAAGTCCAGCTAATATCAGAATTGGCGGTTGCTGAGACTGGAAAAGGCTAGCTGATGCAATGGAAGGATGTCAAGGTGAGGAATATATAGACATAAAACTCTACTTTCAGGTATAACCCAATGACTGCACTTTCAAAATGATTGCAACGTCATTTGAGATGAAACCTATTTCTTCATTCTATGTTTCTGAGCAAGTTTGGGTTGGTATTTTCAGGAGAGTATTTCAATTTATTTTGACCTTAACAAATGCAGATATGGACACCTACCTAACCAATTTGCCCCATATTCTGTACATTTGTTGTGTGTGATAATCTCAATCAAAAATCGCTTGAAATTGTTAGCAAAGCTCTTTTCATTCCAAGATATACACATTTGAAGAAGTTTTGATAAAATCTAAGAAAACTCATTAAATTTGTGCAAACTATAACAAAGAGTGTTGCACTCATCAACATTTCTTATTTTAGCCCTCAATAAGTTAACCCCTAATTACAAGCCCACATACTGTAATTGCATATCATTTGAATAATGTGGTGTTTCTCTTTTTCAAAGAAGACAATAAAATATTTCAAAAATATCCCCTGAGGCCACAGACCTGTGTTTAATGTCCTTAAAACGAAGATTCTAAAACAATGGGATAACATAACAAAAAATTAGGCAGTCACTTCCATTAATCATCAACGTGCATAATTAGCTAATGTTTATTCATAAATGAAACTAGAATTAACAAAAGATTTTGATGGGAGTTGCAGCTTTTCATTATGATTTCTAACGCCTATTAGAGTGATAAGGACAATCTTGATCCTAGGTGTCCGTAGAATTTTAAAGACCGTATAAGACTGTCATTCAAAAGTGAAATGTATCCTTAGCTTGTATAAATAAATAATTTGTCAAACGACTATAAGTGTCAGAATGCCTGAAACTGTTTTAAAGCTAACCAATTTGCAAAACGGAATAATTATGACATGTATCTGTACGGTCACTGTACCTGTGAAATTGTTGGAAAAAAATTTCACAGGTAAAATTGACATTAAAATATGCCTACGGGTAGTAGATTCAACTATATTCTCTTTCGACATCGTTCCGTTATCCTAAGATACAGAATTGGTCTTCCAAACGAAAAAAAAAAATGGTCGTGGGCAGCTCTGTTTTCCTATTAGCACTACAACGAGTGTGCCCTCTGTTATTACTGGCATGTTCAACAAATTTGAGATAAGAACGTGACCTGGTACCACGCATGGACGGTTCCCTAATAAGACGCCTCGCTGATGATTGGAGAAGACCAACCATTATTTGACAGGTAAATATGCAATTGCGGGCTTTCACCGGGTGAACGTCGATATTATTCTGCCAGGACCCGTTTCATAACGGTCATTACCCGTGGGCGTTCTGCTCAATTAAAGGCAACCATTTGTGGAAACGGTTCTACTCTAATTTTTTTGCATGTATATGACCGAAATGCCTGGGAGAAAAATCTCTCGTGCAAAACCGGGGACTGCTCTAATCGAAAAATTACCAAAGAAAACTGCTTACTGAGTGACACATCTGTCATCTCCTAAAATTAAAAGGAAGAGGAGAGCTGACCCGAGATTAAACCGTACGAGAAATAAGAAAATAAAACAACGACGCATTTAGAACAGTATACAGTAGATTAAACTTATCGTGAGCTTACAGATGCCAGTTTGTGGTTGAAAAATACCGTAACATGTATTCCTGTGGATGGCGCTAATCACAACTACTGTAAAAGCCTTCTTGGAATATTTTCTATGAAATTTTGCTTTGGAAAATAATAAGCAAAAAAATGAGTAAAATGGCAGATCAATCACCATGTTGCTGATTAAGATGAACAAATTTATCATCAATTTTGCAGAGTAACATTAAAATGGATTTGCAGTCTCAGACTTCGTACCAGGGGACTGACTAAATTTCTCCACCAGTTTTTATGATTGTTCAGGTGGATAGTGACAACTGACAAATTGGTGATTGTAACCCGACTCTATCAGCCAAAAACATGTGGCTTTCTGGAACTAAAAGCCATTTTAATATTAATATCTATGGTACTAATTGAATTTGAAATTGAATTAAGAAGATGAAAACTATAAAAACATGGCAATTAAAAATTTACTCCACAGAATTGGTAACTAAATCGGTCTAGTACAGTACAGACAGTACATACAGTAGAGTACTATAAAGTACAGTACTGTACAGTACTGTACTGTTCTGCACAGTACTGTAGAGTACTGTACAGAACAGTACTGTACAGTACTGTACATTACAGTACTGTAGAGTACTGTACAGTACTGTACAGAACAGTAGAGTACTGTATAGAACAGTACAGTACTGCACAGTACAGTACTGTACAGTACAGTACTGAACAGTACTGTAATGTACAGTACTGTACTGTTCTGTACAGTACTGTACATTACAGTAATGTACAGTACTGTACAGTACTTTACAGTACAGAACAGTACTGTACAGTACTGTACATTACTGTAATGTACAGTACTGTACTTTACAGTACTGTACAGAACAGTACTGTACAGTACTGTAAATAACAGTACAGTACAGTACAAAACAGTACAGAACAAAACAGTACAGAACTTTAATATTAACTACTTGAATATTGGAAACTGATGTCAAACCCGATTTTCACACCATCCTTTAGATCTGTCAAATAGTTTATACCTCAATGCATTATTTCCTTTTTTTGTTTGTG
>JAAAKB020255419.1:0-19028 GCA_010014835.2 Apostichopus leukothele | reverse complement strand
AAAATAAAAAACTATCCATTAATCTACTAAATATAAAACTCAGACAAAAAAAAAAAACCAAAAAAAAATCGGGGGGGGGGGGGGGGGGGACAATCAACGTTTCTTTCTTTCTTTTTGAAGACTCATATTTTCTTGTAATATTAACCATGTTCAATGTCTTGTAATGAGTTTCCAGTCAGTAACATTTTGCTGCGCCTAAATTTATAATGATTTTTATTGTCGCATATATTGAACACTCAAAGACTTCTTTCATTTTGACACAAAATGAATTTTCATATGTCGTGAACCGTTTAAACACTGCTATCAGCCGTACTTATTATTTCTCTGCCATGGCACTTGTACTTTGACGAATGACTCTTCAAACATCTGAGGCTCAACATTGTAAGTGGCTGTTATACATAGTCTCGCACCTAGAACATTTGGCTGCGGATTCCTTCGGTCCAACCAGTAACTCAATAGGACTCCATAAAGTCTCTTAACACCCTCAAATAACAGTTTACGGTGCATAACAACTTTGTGAATTCATTAAGGACAAAAGATGTGATATTTTATCAAAAGGGTGCTCTGTTGTTTACTTGATGTAGCAAGAAAATGTTTTTTGGTCGATTTATTAGAATTTATAAAACAATGTATATACATTAATATTAAGGCCTGCACCGAGGAGATGACGTCATCATCGGTTCGACCTGAAAGGAGCATTAGAGGGATTTATCATTTTTTCAAAGGTAAAATATCTTAAAAAGTGGAATAGCCCGGCACTGCAACATTACTAGCAATGTGTTACATTCTTCTTGGACAATGACACAGCAAGACAAGAATTCTGCCGGAAAGTTTGACGTTTATTCATCCGTCTATAACGGACGTACAATGTTAGAACTATAAAGAAGATAGAAAACTTGTCGAGCGTACGATATTGGTTTACTAAACATTTAATAATCAGTTACTTTTTTTCGCAGTCGTAAATTGAATGCTACAGAGTAATAAATCCTGACTACCGATCAGCCAACAGTTTCAGATCTGGCTATAATTATGGAAGTCAAAAATACCAAGTTCCTTTGGCAGGAAGTGACCCTTTCCTAGCAACAGACAACTGACTGAGAAGTAGCCTTTACACAGCGGTGGCAGTTCATGAACCACCCGGTATTGAACACTAGAAAACTTAGACACTATGGAGAGAAATAATTCCAAAATATGGCAAAATGTTACGTTTTACAATTTTATTGACGTAATATTATTCATGACATTATTATTATTCATGACATCATTATTATTCATTAACAAATATAACAGCTGCATGAAGAAAAAAATTTAATGGTAACAAGGTAGCACTGCTGAACTAAATTGCACTCATATTTTAAGTACGTATGACAACTATTACAATGGATTGACAATAAATCTTATAAATCAAATAAAAAATATTATAAGGAGCACCAGAGAGAATCCTTACAAATCCTTAAAATCCACAGGCTTCGGTTTTTCGTCTACACATATGCTTGTAACAATCATCAACCTACAGTACAAAACCATTACTTTTACGTAAACTTAAACAAAACCTAGATATGTATACATTATTTTATCATCTTGGTATTACATCAGATCACCATAGCAACCGGAAATAACTCAAATATAATCTTGCTACTGATGATATGATACATATTTTGTCACGTCAGTTATTCATGAATACAAATCCTGGCAACTGCTAGGTAGGCTATATTGAGGCAAAAATCCTGAAACAACTCCAATGAGGTACCTAAATGGATAATATACTGCAAGTACCTCAAATCTTTAATACACATACCAGTAATTGCTAAGAAGGCCTGATGTAGGACACGAGGTTGGAACAACCCAAACGAGGTACTAATGTGGATAATATGCTGCAAGTACCTCACATGTAATAATACAAATACCAGTGATGATTGCTTGGTAGGCCAGATGTAGGACATGAAGTTAAAGCAACCCAAAGGAGGTACTTGAATGGATAACATGCTGCAAGTACCTCAATTTATTGAATATAAGTACAAGTAATTGCTTGGCTTGCCAAATGTAGGGTATGAAGAGGAATTTTCCTAAGAGGAATCTTATACCGTCTAGATGGATAATATACGGTAGGTTTTACCCTCTTAATCCCAGACATCATATGGAATGACAATGAACGGATAGGATAATCCCACTGAATTATAGTATCCATACCACTGAGGGTAACCAAGAACACATGTGTTACAGATACTTAAATCACATCATGTACTTGAAGTTGTCCTGAATTGCTCTGCAATTTCTTCCAAACTCGTCATCAGTTGTTGATGTTCTTCTTCAGAACTCTTGGTGGCCGCAAATGTCAGATGTAAAGATTGAGCTTTTCGATCTATCAACAGAAAAAAACAGAACCTGGAAATGATTTCTGGAGAGGCAGGAAATTATTAATCTGGTATACTTTAGTTTGTTGATATAATTTAATTTCAATTTATCGAATGTTTATATACAACAGACCAACTTGCTTTGATGACAATCCGACCGAGTATTACGTACTACATCAAATGTATATGAAAGTGAAGAAAATGAACACACAAACCTAAGTAAAATTGACCATTCGCTTGATCGAGTGCAGCTTTGGACAGAGCGAGCCAAACGACCGTATCAGCACCACCGTCTGGAGTTCTCAGCATATTCTTGAATCTTTTGTAGAAACCTGGCATGGAGGTTCTTACACTGGGAGTATCTGCCCAACCGGGATGCATTGAATAAAAGTGAATATTGGGATACTTCTTTCCCCACTGCTCTGTCATTATAACTTGTTGTCTCTGCCATTAAAAGAGGGAGAAAAAAAATCAATAAGAAAATAAAAAAATAAAAAAACAATAAATAAATAAATAAAAAATAAATAATTGTTAACACTTTTGTATCAAACCTTGCTACGATCACGAATTATGTCCTCTTAATGGAACAAATACACATAGCCTGTAAAAAACCTTCCATTCGTTAAGACTTTTTGAGATGAAATTGCCCTGAAAATATACATTTGACCTTTAACCATGTGACCGTTGACCTCAGTTCCCATGGCAACCACAAATGGTACTACTTGACATTTCCATTACACCTGTGAAGGTACTATGTCAATTCAATGTTTACCCTTGGAGTTATAGCAAGACACTAGGGTGCACCCGTGGGGTACCTTCTCACCAAGTGTGAAAAAAATTGGCGGAGCCGTTCGGGAGAAGTTTTTGACACAAAATTGCACAAATACACATGGAATATGAAAATCGAGTACTTTACTGGACATTTAAAGATAGACACAAAAATGTTAGCAAACTGCTTTTATCTACTGCAAAAACAGAAAGCCTGTGCAGGAAAAGAGTATCAAACTTTAAAAAAGGGGCCTGACAGGATCCTGGCAGGAACTTAGATTCTTCAAAGGAGAACATTCCAGTAATGTAGTTTAGATAAGACAGGAAAGTGCATATGTAGAGTTTAAGACAGGTAGGAGCGGAGTAAGGTTAACACTAAGAACACATAGACAGACAGACACACATATAGCCTATTGAATAGTGAATACAATTAAAAATTATGCAAAACAAAAGGGCAGTGAGTTGAAAGGAAGAATGTGATGTGATGGCTGTGAAAATAAACTGTGAAGAGGGGTGTGGGTTTTTTTTTCTTTTGTAAATGCATTATGTTTAAAATGGTTTACAAATTGTTGTTACCTTTTTTTCTGCCAGGATTAAGAATAACCTATCATTCTAGCATTTTTACAGCCAGGTCAAGGATTTTATGACTCTTGATCATCTTGTCAGGGTGCATAGTATGAAAAAAAGAGTGAAACATTTCCTTTCTCACCTTTTGATGAGCATAGGTAAATGTGCCATCGAAAGATCCCTTTCTGCTCTGTAAATTATTCAAGTCTAATTTCATGGTGTACATCCCACCAGAGGACACTGTTATCTGAAAAAAAGGAATCAAGGTCCCTAAATTTAATATTTAGTTTTCATAGGATACATTCCACTAGAATAAAAAGCTTATCTGGGGGAATAAGGAAGGAGTTATCACATCTCCATTCCTGAAGTACATACCACAAGAGGTAATCATATACAAGGTTATGGTTTGGGTATGAAATCAGTGGAAATTTATTTCAAAACAACAACAAAGCACTTGCTACATCCGACCATGTATTTGGCGGATCAATGTGATCCACAATGGATTTTCATAAAGAAATAGTGTAGCATGCACATAATGGAACCAGCTTGTACAAATTTGAACAAGTCTGATACTCTGTTTGGACTGTAGATACTAGAGTCAATTAAAAATGTTGCATACATTAAAATGGCGGTCACTATAAAGCGGTTTGCACACTCGTTTATGGAGCTATTGTTCTTCCATCATAGAGCCAAAATTTGTAACATTTTACTCATCACAGATAAAAATGATATCCCATTCAAATTGTGGGATGTTTATCAACTTTTGTTCAAAATCACGAATCAGAGCATCAACATTTCGGTGTATCGTGAACTTTCTCTCTAATCTCTTTTTTTCCCCTTTGTTATTTCCTTCATAAGTCAAATAGAAACATTGCTGCTGTAAAAGCTTGCATGACTATGTTCATTTCCACGAAGCATACCTCTAAACAAAAAACTGTACGATTTATATTCAGTCAATGGGATGTTTCATAATAAAAGAAACATCCAAAGTTCAGTGCTTTTTACACTGTTTCAAATGGAAGGACTAACCTCTGTGACTTGAGAGCTGTGGAAGCCATTAATATTGGAATAAAATTTGAGGATATTTTAGCAGAAACTTTAAAAAAAAATTGTCTCCTTTGTTGACAAGTAAAGTTAAGCCAGGCTAAAAGCATGTATATCTTACACCACTCTTAGAGTTTTCATGCTTTGATGTGTAAAGTTAAGTCAGGCTAAAAGCATTTTTAGCTTACCACTCTAGGATTTTCATTCTTTGAGAGTAATGGAATCAAGGTATCCGTCAAGACGTAAGTTCCGAGGGAGTTGACTACAAAATTCTTCTCTAATCCCTCCTCTGTCAATTCTAGGCTTCCAAACATGACTCCGGCATTGTTGACCTGAACATAACAAATGCTGGTAATGGTTAACACACATACACAGAAAACATGACTGATAATTAATCTTAAACAGACAATATCTTTAAAAGGAATTTCTGGGGAAGATTAATGTGAAACTTATATTGAAGAGATAAAAAACACACATCTCAATATCGTGCCCCAAACTTGAGATATGGTTGGTTGCATGTTACATTCAACTAGTACACCGAGAAGTTGGATAACTGTAGGGGATGAGCTCTGATGTCTTCTGTGCAGATGATCTAACAGTAATAGGCAAGAATAATGTTCTCCTTGATTTTGCCTTGAAACCTGAAACATTTAAGGAATATTTGCTTGCTTAGTGTTCAAATTTCTCTGTACTTAGAATTTCATCAAACTTTTATATTTCTTGTAAAATCAATCTTTTCCTCTTTGGTTCAATGATTGACAAATTATAAAGGCAAAACAAAGACGTTTTCATCTGAAGTGCCCTAATGAGATCATTGATTCTGCTGTTACCAGATAGTCAGGTACCTTTACATAATATCACAGCATTAGAAATATCTGTATCTTCACAATACAAAATGCTATGAGAAAGCGGTCTTCGCCTACTATACAGATACAGAATATTTCCAGCGAGCAAGTAGCTTCAAACTCCTTTGCAATGCAGCAGGGAAATAAATATATATAACAGAAATTTAGTGGTGATGAACCGCAAATTAAAGTTTAAACGTATCTCAAAGACTATGAACGGATTGACGACATAAAATAACCATATTTAACGAACGCATAGTACCGTTTAGTGGGCAAGGATTTCTTTGGAAGAAAAACTGTTTTAATACGATTTTTATTTGATTGCAGGGTTTGACAGAGAAAAATCAGTCTTGTGCCATACACCCATACTGCCTTCAACACCCCCCCCCCCCTTTCTAGTACCCAAAGAAAATGAATAGAAAATACTAATTCCACCCTTACCTTACCGCACGTGTGACTGACCCCAATGAAGTTTAGAATCGCTAATTTTTATTTAAACAGTTTCTTTTTTAATGGCAGGTTACATCTGGAGCAAACACACAGTGTACTTCTATCCTTACTCCAATGAACCTTTAACTACCACTGGAAAAAAATCCTCCAAATGAATTTTCAATTTCAAACAATAAAATTTTAAAAGCTTCCTTCTTACCAGGACATTTAATTGTTTATTTTCATCTAAAAATCCTGTTGCAAATTGAAAGACTCTTCTTGTATCCAACATGTCCACAAGATGAAGGTGCACATTCTGCAGAGAAGACCGAAAAAGATTGACAAAAACCCTTGACGGGGGATAAATCCCGGTGGCTGAACGTTACTTAAATGGAAAAAGCGCTTGTTTATGTTGAAGTGAATAGCTTAATGTCACAGTCATTCCTTGCGCCCTTAAACATATCACCGACTACGATTTGGGTTCCTGGATGATTCCACTGTCATAAAGAAACCTAGCTATTACAGTAAATTGCATGTTGTGTGGATTGGTCTGTACGGAAATATCATGATATTTAGCGGGTACAGATACAGGTTAAACAAATAAAACAAACAGAGATTTATCGTAACTAATTTATACATATCAAAGAACATGAATATGTTCTCTGTTTTATAAATACAAAAATGATACAGCAAACGCTAGTGATAAAGATTGAAGACGGAATATTGGATAAAGAGAAAAAAGTAAAAGATTATACCATATTTTTGGATTCATCTATAATAGCCTTCTGAGCAGTTTCTCCTCTTTCTTTGTTCCTGCAAACCATGTGTACAGTACCACCTGATACAAATGAAATAAAACACAAACATCAACAATGAAGATAGAAAGCTTGTGTATACTCACAACCTGTGTGCTGTTTATATGTCTGTCAACATGTCACTGTGCAAATAAAGCGGAAGTGTATACATGTCCAGCAGAACTGCTCTGAATTATCTGATCAGTATACTTTGAGAAATCGACCAGTAACTACAGACTTTTAGATAAATACTCTATCTAGTCTAAGTTCTCTTTATTAGCATAAGCATGTATACATGGTGTCAGAAGTATGGAATTCTTGAACTTCTTGTCTGATCATTGTACTCCATATCTTGTCTTAGTACTCATTATTCACATAAACATTTGAACATGGTGTCAGAATTCTAGACCTCTTGTCAGATCAGTATACTCTGAATCAGTAAATACAATTATATATTATACTCTTGTCTAAGTACTCATTATTCACATAAACATTTAAACATGGTGACAGAAGTGGGAATTCTAGAACTTCTTGTCTGATCAGAATACTCTGAAACATCAATCAGTATATATAATAATATATTATACTCTATATCTTGTCTAAATATACTCATTATTCTCATACACATTCAAACATGGTGACAGAAGTGGGAATTCTAGAACTTCATGTCTGATCAGTAAACTCTAAGACATCCAGTACATACAATCATATATTATAATCTATAGCTTGTCTAAATACTCATTATTCTCATACACATTCAAACATGGTGTCAGAAGTGGGAAATCTAGAACTCCTTGTCTGATCAGTATACTCTGAGACATCAACCAGTAAATACAATAATATATTATAATCTATATTTTGTCTAAATACTCATTATTCTCATAAACATTCAACCATGGTGTCAGAAAGAACTTGTCTGATCAGACATCAACCAGTAAATACAATAATATATGATACTCTATATCTTGTCTAAGTATCATTATGCACATAAACATTTAAACATGGTGTCATAAGTGGGAAATCTAGAAGATCTATAGAAAACTTCTTGTCTGATCAGTATACTCTGAGACATCAACCAGTAAAAACAATTATATAATATACTCTATATCTTGTCTAAGCTCTCATCATACACATATAAGGCTGTATACCTGATTACCTGTCTAAGTGGGAATTCCAGACCTTCGTGACTGATCAGTACAATCTTAGACATTGACCAGTAACTAATCCCTTATAAAATATACTCTGTATCTCGTACGAGTACTCAATATGAGCACATTTGCATATACACACACCAAAGCATGTTGTCTGATATTACCTTTCTTTGCAATAGCCAAAGCTGTACTGTATCCAATCCCACTGTTGGCACCAGTGATCATGTATGACTCTGCAGAGGCGTCGACATTCAAGTCTTCTGTGTTAAACGACTTTGACGCTGTGACGTGTCCACTTCTGAAAGTTTTGAAAAAGATGGGTAAAGCAAAAAATGCAGTATATATAATATTTAACAATTACCAAAAGAGTAGAGAGCAAAAAATTGTCTTTAACAAAAACAAGGATGAGTGATAAACAATAGATCTTGTTTGAGTAGTACTTAAGTAAAAAACCTGACATTTACTAAATCTCTCTTGCACTACAACAACACAATGAAAGCTGATCAATGCAGCTGTATTTGAATAGACTATAATCCACAGGAGTTAGTTTCATTCTTGCAAAATATTGACATCTTGATGGAGCCTAACATACTGTAATCGCATTACTGTATTAAACAGTTGAGCATTCCAAATGTAGGTTTTCTTCTGTGGATTAAAGATGCGTATTTTGTAATGTAAGCAAGATAAAAACATTTTCAGCTTTAAACGTCTCTAAATGTTTAAAAATCACATCCTTGCAATAAACCATGTGATAGGAGTATTGTTTTCAGTCCACCAGTTGTATTAAGAGCATTATTTGACAAAGTTTTGACAGAACATTCCAAAGAATTTGCCCTTATAATATGCTAGGGTCTTCTTAGTTTCCATGGTCTAGGCATAATTGAAAAATGTAAACATTCAAAAGCCTAATGTCAGAGCATGAGATTACAATGGTACACTTACTGTCCGAACTCTCGGAGTCCTTTGGCTATAAACACTGCATTTCTGTACAATGACATTTTATCTTCTCAGATCTGCAAAAGACAAAAGACATAAAATTAGAAAAATATTATTGTAGCAGGAAGAAGCACGGCTTGAACGGAAATGAAAACTGTTGTGCTGTCTTGATCGCTTTATAACGATATTCATTCAGTACATCATAGTTTTCACAAACCTTAGAACAATATGAAGTGTGGTGTGGTGTCGTGGAGTGTTAGCTCAGTGGTTAACCCCGGTGCCTTCCAATCATAAGGTCCCCGGTTCGAGTCACTCCAAGATTTACGTATGTCGTCCAGTTACAGAGTTGTTGACAATTGACAATTCATAATCATGGACGTTAAATATGTATATAAGAGACTGACTTCCGTCAGCTTGTGGCTTTATAAGCCAATGAGGCTTCTTTGCGAGTTCCTGCTTGCAGGAGGATTTAAAATACATACAAAACATATGAATGAATGTTTGGCATTATTTCAAAATAGTTTTTGAAAACAATTGTTGGAAATTTGAGGATTAAAGGGTGTGAAGACTCGCGCAAAAAGAAACGTCTAATGCAAGTAATTTGACCTAGTTTCGAAAAAGGTGTAACAGAAGTGTTAAACACCACCATGGATCCCAGAAAATACACACACAGCTTACTACCGTCGGTAATTAGCCACTAGTGTACAGTCAATACAAACAGCTATGGTCAATACCCATAACACAGTGTACATAGCAGCAATGGACATCTCAGGTCTAGATAAAAGATAACAAGGTATCAAGTTTCATTACTGTCTGCATTTTGTAGCGACAACTTCCGACAAGAAACTTCACTTGCAAGCAACGGCATGTGATTTGGGGCGAGTCTTCAATGCCTTTAAAGTCTGTAATTTCCAGATGCGTTTCAAGTTTATAGGCATGCTACACATACGTAGCTTCCACATTAAGAGCTCAGTATTGATACTCTGCCTGATATGTAATTTCAACATTGCTGTATGTATGTTAGTTAGTAGATTACAATCATTAAGTGTGGATTCCACAGGTTTTATTGGAAGGACAAAATATTTTCCATTAGCAGCTTTGTAATAACAGAATCAAACGTACATGAGTATATCTTTATTTACGTACAAACAATATTAATGATCCAAATAGCTCGACACAGGTAGATAGAATGAACGTTGGGAGCTGATGCTGCAAACAATACAAAGCATGTATTGCAGAAAGTATTATGCCAATACTTCCTGTCAGCCAATTAAAGTGAAGTGATTTTTGTCAGAGCTTGCACTAATGCATATCCCTAGGTTATTACAGTAAATCATGCTCAGCATCAGGAGGACCACATAATGAAATTTAATCAATTCCAAATACGACTAGGCTAGAGGTGATTGTATATATAGGCTAGGCCTAATATCATGGGTTATTTTGGATTGACGGGCCTATATGCTGGCGCTCAAACTCACCGGCGTAAGACAGGCGCAAAAGTGTCACTAACCCATGGGCGGTAGCCAGTCCGGCAAACGGTGGCGAGGGGCAGGCCTACATGCAGACTAGGCTACTACTAGTAGTACTATGCATAGATCTATATATCTGTGCCAACATCACGTGTACTGGAACTTGACGACGCCGGTATTTCTGGTCCTTATCTATGTTACCGTACATTTTTACAAACGTAGCCTACTTGACGACCGAAGTTTGGTTAACATTTGGTCGATATTTCACGCCAATATGTCAAAAGGTGCCAAAATGCTATGTACCATAGAGAAGAAAACTAAAACATTTACCTGGCGAGTTGTGTGTATATAATACGTTTTCTGCGTGAAATCGGTTGTAGACCTAGAATAGTAGAAGTATAACTCTGTACTCGAATTCATTGTGTAAGCTCGGTGTATTTATCTTGTTATGATTGCGAAATAGTCCATATTACATAATCCGAATTCAAATGCGCATGTGCACCGTCTGAGTATAGAGCCGGGAAAACTTGAAAAGTTGAGTAATGGTTTTTATAAGGTAGCTTTTAAAATCCTGAGGTGGCTGCACAGACGCCCACCTCAAGCATTTATTTCTTTTTAATTTTTTCAGTTTCTTCAAAGATGAAAAATCTCATTATTAAGGACACGATCTATAACTCGGCCTTAATATCGAATCCAAGGGAATTCACAATCGACAGCAAAGATGAAACCGATGTTAATATATAAAGTAAAAATGAATGGAGTTTTCATTATCATTGCTCAAATTAATGATTTATTAACAGGCAAAACCAAATGAGCCTCTGAACTGTTCTTTTATTATGTAGTACTGATCGAATGTGTAGTACTAATGGTTGGATCCAACAATTGAAATGGTCATCATCTAGCTGAACCATGTATGTCAGTGGATCCATTTTGTATTATGGTTGGTTTCAGTATCCGTAGTTTTAATGTTGACATGTTTGGACCTTTCCATATTTCACATAATATAGCCTAAATGATAATAACTGATATTTTGCTATGGTCAGACCACAAATTACAAGAGGAGACAGGTTGACATCTTTATCGGAAGTGCAGCAACTGAGCCATAAATTTAATTTAGCCGTATGTTTGATATGACGATATGATCAGTAGAAAGTGTCTGCCAGATATTTTGTGGGATAGGCTAGGCCTACGGTAACCTAACTAATGTTAGGGATTTAGGCATTGACAATTGGTTTCACCTTTTGGACCGGCACCGGGTTAGACTTAGTTAGGGCTATCACTCGCACTATCATGACCTGTTTCTTTATTTCCTCTGCAGCTGAACAAAGATGACATTGCATGTGGAAAGCCACATGTTCTATCTATTTCCAAGCCCTTATTACAGATAAAATTGCTTCTGGTTCTACAGGGTCCGACTTGTTATTTTGCATTTTGCATTCATCACCTGACAAGTTCCCCAGACTACAAGCAATAGTCTTTGCACACATATTTACTGCCTGAATTGCTGTTTCAAATTCAAAACAACTTACAGCCCACACTTAAGTTACTATACAGATCTGGATCAGCAGATTATTGATATGCCTCATCCATAAAATGCCAATGATTTGCTAGGTTTCAAATTCATCGCATTGATTCAAACTTGGGCTAGCCTAGCCCTAAAGTTTAAGCAACTAGCCTGTATGAGGCCTATAATTTCAAATCAATTCTAAACCATTCAAATGCAAACTGTTGCTCATACAAAATGCAAATGGCCAATTCTGTTTTTCAAACCAATGATTGGTCAGTGGTCTTCCACTTCAAGTTCCGTTTCTTCCATTGAGCTGTAGAAGTTCCTGAATGTATGACATTCTCAAACCTTGCTGTTGATGCATACTGTAAAACTGATTGTCAGTGCCAGTAACAACCGTTAAAATAAACTTATTAAGTCATTATTCAGAACCGTCATGAGCTTGACGTGTCTTCATTCCTCATACACTTTCTATCGTTTCCAAGAAAACTCAGGGAATAATTCATCTGGCAAAATATTATGTAAAATGGGCAAATTTCTCTACAAGTGCACAGTTTTATAACAGTTTTTGTAGTACAAGGGAACCATAGTAATTCATGAGGCTAAGCTCAGATCCTTCAAAACTGCTACGCAATATTTGAATACTGAATTATTACCCGAACTGTATGATCATTTCCCCCCCCCCCCCAGATTAAGACCTGACCATGCCACGTAAGAAAGATATCGGTCCAAAGAATGGATGGCATGCTGGCTCATTTCGTGATGATCTTGGATCTCCTCACGGTGTCCAACATATCCTGGATTCAATCAGAAGTCCTGGAGGCCTGAACAGCAGCTTCACTGAAAGTGGTTTGGATGTGAACGATTTCTGCGCAGATGATCAACAACAGCTGGGTTACGTCCGGGGAAGTATCGTGGGCTTACAGTACTATCATGGAGAAGTATGTCGTTGTATTAGATTTAGTAGATTGTTTATTTTTAGAGATTTGGTAATTTGTTTAATAGCCAGTTAGAATTATCCCAGCTGTATGCTAGATAACCCAATATTCGTCACTGGGTTGGCCATATATACATACAGGGTCTTTTTAGCCCTGCAGATCATTTTTCCTTTCAAAGAGTAAAGTTGGCTTCGAGAATACTTGTTGACTGTCCCAGGGTCAGTCGGACATCTTGAGACATTTGACGAGTATGTCCAACCAACAAATTGGACCCTCCAACAAGATTTTTGTTTGAAAGTGTGTCCAAACTGATTGCCACCAACAAAATAGCCATATATATATGGTTCAACATTCAACGATTTAGTGTTGCACTTATATCACTTGTATATGTACAAACTAGTCTCTGTTCAATTATAATTCTGTAATAAGTTTTGACTTGCTGGAAATTATATAAAAGAATGAACATATTTTTAGTCTCAGTTTGCTATAAATTCTGGACAGTCCTTAAAGCTAACCCTGGATGATTTTAAATTGTCATGTGGATTTGTTTGGCTAAACCTTGACAGGTTTCAAGATGGTATTACACTTTATCTGAGCTAACTTAAATTTAGAAAACCAAGTGACATATAATTTACAGATTACTTAATGTATGTGGAATTAATGTATGCATGGTTGCATAGGGACCTATGCATGGTATGGAGCTGCTCGGTTGCTATGTTGTTGATCTCCTACAGGTGAATGAGAAAGAAATGGTGGCGCTAATCCGTCAGCCTGACAACGCTCATGATGCCAATGCCATCAAAGTGGAAAATACTTGGGGTGAACAGGTGGGACACATCAAGAGAGAACTTGCCAAGCCTCTTGCCAATATCTGTGATAACAGATTGGCCAGGATAGAAGGGTAAGGGACACATGACATTTCCATGAGCTCTAGCAGTTTGTGATCTATAATGACTTTTGAGTGGAAGATGTTGTTGGTGTTTGTGTTTCTCTATATGTATACACCCAGAAAGTTGAAACTGGTGGGCACTTTGCTGGAGTTATAGTATGACATGGCCTCACTAAGATGACTCAAAGTTGTGGGATACGGATCTGGTCATCATGTCAAAATTCATAATTAGTTACATCATATTTGACCACAAATTTCTGTATAGATTTACAAAGCAATAAAGTTGAAAAGACAAACAGTGTCTTATTACGGACATAGGAAAGAAAAACTTGAGATAAAAAGTCAATTTTTTTTTAAGTCAATATTTTGAGATAAAAAGTCAAAATTTTGAGATTTGGGGACACTTAATTCCTCCACCCCCATGTCCCTATTGATCCATGGTAGACATGATATCACTTGGGAATGTATTTCCTCTTTTGAGGGAATAAGGCGGGCTGGAAACCCTTTAGATAAATTTAAGAGCCATCCTAGAACCATCTTTATTATTTTATGTTAATAGAGATAATTATAATGAATATCATCATGCTCCCCATGCCCAAAACAAGAAAAGAAAATAGAAATATTTTATTCCAGTTGTGAGGTATTACAGTTTCAATTTCCTGTGCACACAATACTGAAGACTAGATCACATAGTCTAAATATGATATCTTCAAGCCAAATATGCTTAAAATTTTTATGGTTTTATTTATTAATTCACAATATCAATATTCTGAATGTAATTTTTTTAAGCAGACCTTATGATGGCATTACTAGTTTCAGTGTTATTAATTTCTTTCAGATAACTACCTACTTTTAAGCTTATAATTCAAGCCTAGTTTAATACATGGTTTCTCCTTTATGTTCTCAAAGAGTCGTGCCCTTCGGAAATAGAAATTCGTTCCGTATGCCCGTCGACATATCTTTCTGGGCTCCTCTGGAAAATCTTGAAGCTATCAAGGCAAAACTCAGTCGTCATGGTTTCTATCTGAAGGATTCTGCATGTGCTCCCGCTGGGGGCTCCTCTGGCGGTCGGATGAGCGCCCCCATGTACCAGCCCAAGAGTGTGCTTGGTGTCTCTGTGAAACTCTCTCAGGCTGAGGTATTGTCAAAACTCAACCTCTTCTCTTTGTCCAGATATTCCTGCTAAAGAATTCATAAACCATCATCAACCTATAGGTGGTAGAGCTGGTAGGCCTTGGGGGAGTGGGGAGGGGAGTGGGTTGGTACAATCAAATGCAGTCTGACGAGAAACACAGAGAAAAATGTAACCTTTGCAACATCTGCACAGTAGTTGAACATGCAGCAATTTGTCGGTACATCAGCAGACATCGTTCAGTTAAATTTGAAATATTCAGTGGTGATGTTTGTTGTTCAGGTAATTAATAATTAACTCTTTAATGAATGATTAGTTATCAGATCTCAAAGCAATTTCTCCTTTTCTTTTAAAATTTTCTGTCGATTCAATTTTAGATGAAAAACCAGCTGGACAAGTTGTTTGAGGACATTAAGAGTGAAGACAAGACCGGTATCAAAGAACCGAGTGCCGTGAGTATATAACTATTTATATTACAGCAAATGAATTTATCCGAATTTACCTGCCTGTAGCATTGGTGAATTCTTGCAGGAAGAATAGTCAGCTTCTTTGGTAGCAACAAGAAGTAAAGGCACTATCTTCACTAGATATGACAGTAGAGTTTGCTTTCAGTAACTGCTCCCATTGTACTCCAACCCCTACCCCTTTACCACTCTCATCTCTATTGCAAACCACTAATATATACCGTACAGACGAAATCTGTCGTAAAGTAGGTTACAAATTTGACAATGAAGCAACAAAACATCATTGAGAAGCAAATGGTAATAATTTCACATTTCATATCCTGGAACATGCACTGTGAAAGTTTAGACATATGATTTATCCAGTTTTCCCCAAGACCTGTAGATGTCATCGAGTATGTGTCCTGTTTATAGCGCATGTTGTGATTTGGTCTTTTCTGTCCTATCTCATACATAGGCTGTCACGAGCCGCTTGTATCCTCATCAGAAGCAAGCCCTGCATTGGATGTCTCTCAGAGAAAACTCAAAGGAGCTGCCTCCTTTCTGGGAGAAGAGAGGTCTCAATTTTCTTAACACCCTGACAAACTTCTCTAGTTCCAAGAGACCTAGCAGTGTCCAGGGTGGTGTCTTAGCGGACGACATGGGATTGGGCAAAACACTGGCAGTAATATCGCTCATTCTCTCCAATCACCTGGACGAAGAACCAATGTTCGAAGCAGTGGTAAGTTTGAAGAGTAGATGTAGAAGTGGCTATAGTCACATATTTATCTGATTGCTAGTAGTAAATGTTGGTGATAGATCATATCGGATCCCAAATATCGTTTGCCAACCTAGCTTAAAAACGTAACCTGTACTTTTGCAGTTGTGTATTTTTGTCTGTGTTGTTTTTTAGGTGTCTGTGCTCTTTTTGTTTGTTTTTTCAGCGCATCAAGATGTTTTTAATGTTTTTTGCGCTTTATAAGAACTTTATATTATTATTATTATTTTTAACCTGATATTTAAACTGGGCATCATCACAGACATAAACTGAGACATTTTTGCAATTAAAATCAAAGGTATATTTGTAATTAGTAGTCACGTTATTAATCACTTATTCTGATGGCAACGATATGTAAAAGTTATTAATTTTCTCTTTGTTGGCAACGAACAATGGTAATCACTGTGTTGTTGTTTTCTGTGTCTTGTAAAGCGTTATAAGACGGTTGGTTCTCAATCCATCAGTTGCCTGGAAATTTGTCACGGTCGCCAGATTTCTTTGCCAAAAAAGTTTCTCACTTGATGAACATAATTGTAATGATACTAAAAACTCAGAATTTAGCTCTCTTAGTCTAGGTACTGTCTACTTCATTTTTTCTGAAACATTTAGTTGCATATAACCTTAAATACTACTAAAAAAAACAGTTGAATGAATAATGAGTTTCATTTTAATGTGTGCTAATGGCACAAATTCATGGTGTATATATGTGTGCCTAACCAATCCTCAACAATCATACTTGATGGTAGTTTCATACCAATTTTCCAGTCCTCATCCCACCCCCCCAACCCCTTTCCCTTCAGCACCCCTCTTTACTATATCTATATGTTTAGATTGTCCAAAGGTCATTCATAAAATCTTTCATGAAAATCATCCACATTTAATTCCAATGACTCTAACTACCAACTTTTAAACTTTTCCTGGCAGGGGAAGACTCCATCATTGTCATCCACCAGTCAGACTGTCCTCTCTTCTTGCACGCCTCCCTCCGACTTCCACCCAGCTAATATTCCAAAGTTACCTTCGTTACCAAAGATGGACGATACTCTCTCTATTCCATCCTCGTCACAATCTCTGACCATCGATAGCCAACGAGAACCGCTGGTGAATACCATCGAGCGACCTCTCACAGACTCCAAAGAGAGATGGGGACAATCCGTCACACAGAAGGTGCAGTCGACAGGGGGTACTGGTAATGGGGGTGGAGCAGAGGAGACCATCATCATTGATGATGATGATGA
This sequence comes from Apostichopus leukothele, assembly GCA_010014835.2. Lineage (NCBI taxonomy): Eukaryota > Metazoa > Echinodermata > Holothuroidea > Aspidochirotida > Stichopodidae > Apostichopus > Apostichopus leukothele. Next base: position 1,749 of record JAAAKB020255419.1, on the reverse strand, counting down.
TTGGGAAGAGAAGGCAACTTCAAAGAATATGGAGGTTCAACCAGGAAACTGTTCTAAAGACAATAGCATTATTGTGATAGACGACGATAGTGATGAATCTTGGACACCTGCTAAGTTGAAATCAGTTCGAGATGATGTCACAGAACTTGCAACTTCTTCTCAAAGAGGATGTAAACGACCACAGAGGTATGAGCAGTCTTCCATTTTTAAGAAGTTTATGGGTTGACATTGTTGTTATAATTTATGCCTGGTCTCATAAGGATTGGTTGTCAAAACTGGAAAGCAAACCATGTAAGATGGAGTTCTTTAAATTAGAAAGTAGAAGGAACACATCTTTTTATGGGAGATTCACCCTTAGTGTGTCAAGATTTGGGAAGTTGTACCACCTGTAATGTTCACTATAATATAAATTCTACATGTGCATTCTTCCAATCCCTTATACCGACACCCCCTAGCAACAAAATGGATCAGTCCACTATCCTCTGACCTACAACTGGTTTAGAGTTGCAGCATAGCAGCTAATTACATCATCAAGGTCATAGTTTATCTGTCACTGCACTCTGTATGATTATCATCATAGACAGGGAAATTGTACCACCCAGCTATCAAATGAGCAACATATAGAACTGACTTGATATGTTTTTGCGACAAAATTGTAGTCAAAACAAAACAAAACTGTTAGCAAACTGCTTTTCCACTAAAGAGCCTGTGTAAGAGAATGTGTAAAAGTAAGTGGGCCTTACGTTTCAATCCTAGCAGGGATCTTCTTCTTCTTGGTAAAGCGCAGTCCTTAAGCGAATTATTATGGGGCCATCTACGAGAGAAGATTATCAAATCCCACTTAATGTTACCTGCAGAACCTTATAGCTAGAAAAAGACACATGATATTAGTTTGTACAATATTAGAACCTATTTGTGATACAATATGTCAACACAACAGATGCAGAATGCCCATGTAGACTTTTTCTGTCTGGTTTCCATTTTCTGTCACGGGAGCAGGTATAGTTCTGTTTTATCGTATAGTGGCAAAGGAATGGCTCAACGATTTCACTATGGCCTGCAAGATCAGTTTTGTGCCCACCTCTAACAAAAGGAAAATCAGACACAACTAAGGCTTAGATGCAATAAGAACAACAAAAAAACTTAAACCGGAGAACAAGGCAGGGTATAATTTAGTGCTGGAATTTTGTTAAGCAGTTTTGAAGGCTTTGTACAGTCCCTTTACAAAGTACTATGCTTCATGTGTACAAAACAATCTGCTTTTACATCTCGGCACTTTTATAGTAATTTGCCCATTTTGCATTGCATTTTGGGATGCGATACCGGATAAAGTTATTCCCTGCAACGTGGAAAGAATATTTGAATAAACTTATGAACACGTCCCGCTACTTAATCAGTGAATTCAAAACAGAACATACATTTTACATAAAACTTGAAAGGGAAAGTTAAGTTGATTTCTCATACACATGTGAAGCATTACTTTTCATGCAACAAAAAATATTGAGGAAAAAGAATGTGCGAGACGGATGCTATTGGAACGATCAATGAAACCCAATTATCATTTAAAAACATATTGCACTTCATTTGTTAAAGGCCAGATTACAAATATGTTATCTTATCTTAATCTTCTCCGTAACGTCTGTTACATAAGGTCAAGATGCTCTCTTTCCAGCCCTGTCGATCTTCTGCAGCTCTTCTCACATCGGACCAGCTTCTCCAGCCATTCTTGTCTCTCTCTTTAGTTGCTGT
>JAAAKB020255411.1:0-10528 GCA_010014835.2 Apostichopus leukothele | reverse complement strand
TAATGGGCCATTTTTTCAAAATTCAAGTAGGAAGTTGAAACTTTTTACTCTAGCTCTTTGCTTCAAATGAGTAATATCGAACATTACAGAACATTGGAAATATCAATTTTAGGGGTGGAAACCTCTATGTTATCATTTCGTGTTGGTTTACTGTGTATTTGCCCATATATATATATATATATATATATATATATTTTCTAATTTTCTAATTCTAAATTTATATGTGTACAATCACCAGAATCTTATCTGAATAATTATTCCCTTTATCTATTATCTCTATTTTATTATCTGTCAAAAAAAATGTTTTGTTCTTTTTTGATTGATACTTACCTACACATCTGTCTACATCATCAAAAGCTACACTCATATTAGGATAAAAGCCCTCAGTACACAGATGACAGAATACTCCAGCTGTGTTGTGTTGACAGTCATCACAAACTCCATATCCTAATGTAGCATTGTAAGTACAACTAGTAGCATGTCCATTGCAGGTACACTCTAAAAGAGAACACACAAGCACAGATTAGAAAAGCAAGTAAAAACAGTTTTCAATTATAAATAAAACATGCTCTCTTTGAAACAGGGTTCCTAAACATTTTGGAAAGTAAACTTTCCTGACTTTACCATATGCAAAATGACATATACTATGAACGTTGCATGGGATATAAGATTTGGACAAATTTTATGAAGCCGTTTTGGAAAATCATTCATTTTCTATTACTCTTGCATTTATGTTTTTCTAGGCCTGGAAATGCTTCAAGCATCTTATTCTATACTTTAGAATGTTGTATATATGTATAATACACTAATGTTTCTCTTATTATACCAAAAGTTCACTACAAATAAGCCATAGTGTTCAAAATATAAAATGCAACAAAACAGCTAAAATTTCTTTCCAAGCAAAAACCTTCCACATATTGATTACCATATATTAATGATACTGATGGGAATGAGCCAGACAAAGAAAGGTTATAAATGGAACTTGAATAAGACAATATCCAATTAAGTTGGCACAGGATCCAGCAATCAACAAAATATTTGGTATATATGCTAAATGCATATAGACAGATTACACAAAGGGCCCTTCATTATTGAATTAGCAACAGCTGTTGCAGTTTCTATGCTCATTTCAATGGAATCCATGAATTTTGAGGTTTGTTATCCACTAAATATTTCACAAAAGGCTTGTTCCATTTCAAAAAGTTATTGCATAGATATCTAATATTACAAGTTTCCAAGAAGTTGTAAATCCTGGCCACCTTAAAGATATTCACATCGAACATCATATTATTGAACCATTTTATATTAACACCAAGTTGTCTTTTTATCTAAAGTCAATATATCCAGCTACACAATAAGAGATGATATATGTTTAATTTAGGCAGTGCTGGTCAAAACATTGTTTAAGTCACATGCGTCCTTTTAAATGAGTCTTAATAAAAAAAAAGGTGTCTAACTTCATTTATAAAGTATGGCAAAACCTCTTTACAGACATCATAATCAACAAGTAGAAAGTCAACTTTCATATAGTAAGCAGCTTACCTTGACATTCATTTGCAGATCCTGTTGGGTATGGAACCAGAAATCCCTTCTGCCAAGGTCTATTGTTGTAGAGAGGCAGACACTGTTCACAATTTGTCCCCATTGTGTTGTGCTGGCAGTCACATGATATTCCATCATCAGCCTCAGTGCAGAATGCACTGTGTAAATTACAATCACATCTGAAATGACGAAATAATAACAAGTGTCATCGGGAAGATGAACATACTACTCTAAGACACACCTTGCAGCACATTGATTTGTAGCCTTTATCAAATACTTATGCATTTTCACAGTTCATGAATTTTCAGAAGGAAAGATGTTTCATGAAAAGTCTGTTACTTTTTCCCTGCACTGTCCTAATCCTCAAAGTCATGTACAATAATGCATATTAAGTCAAATTCAAATAAGGTAACTTGTGTTAGACATAGAAACAAATGATGTAGATAGAAATCAAATCAAATGTTCCAGTTAGAATGAGCAAGGAGTAATAAAGTTAGGCAAACTCACATTAGGAAAACACCAAAGTCCGAGATTGCGTAGTAATACTTGACCAGGTTCAGTATTTGTCCCGAGTGTTCTAGACCATCTGTAGCTGGATAGAGGAGCCTTATTCGTAGGTCGGTGATGCTTAAAAACCGCAGAAACTCGGTATTGTTCTCCATGGCTTGTATAATTACTTCCGGGGACGGGCTAGCACTCAAAAGACTGTATCTGCTCGAGACATCAAATTCAACTATTCCCCCCGAATGGGGAAGGGGGTTACTGTATCCTTCTGTGCATATGACTTCTGTCGGGTCGTTCAACTGACGAACAGTCGATGCAGACATGTTGAAAACAGAGCAGTCTCTGGCAAAGTACTGATAAACGTCCCAAGACTGTCCGTTATCCAACGACTTCTCCAGCACCATCGACTGCGGACGTCCTGATTGGAAGGTTATGACAATGTCGCTGTTGAGTTTATAGGTGTGGTTCAAGGACAAGGTGAGATTAACTTCCAGCGGTATCGGGTAATCGTACCAAGAGATGGACTGCCACCAGGTACCGTCGGCCAGCGAAGGTTCTGGGTCGTACACATACTCTGGAGGATGGGCAAGAGTTTCGTTGGAAGTATTACAGATGCTACATCGAAAGTTAAAATCCTGAGAAAGACAGAAAAGAATAAATTAAAACAAAACTGCCTCAGAAGAGTGTTTGTTCTGGACAACAAAAACTGAGCTTACTTCTGCATCATATGCTGTCATAGGAGAGGCTTCAGTAAAAGACTCTCTGAAAGTAAGATTGAGAACAGTGTTTATAGGGTGTTGTGCTGTGTTAGTACAATGTTCATCATTTCACTCTTGAAAGTAACAACTGAACTGATCTTAAGAACAAACTTGAGAATTCTCAAAGACATAATGATACTTCCTTTTTAAATTGTGGTCATATCTTACATTCCTTCCACTTCTTTGTTAGATATTACTGATATTATGAGATGTCACCAGTTGAGAGAAAGTGTGATAAATCTTCATTGTACTTCAAATATATATCCTGTGTTTATGTGACTTTCTGTACATGTACAAGTCCTATGTACCAAATCTTCTATAGTAGCTACAGGACTGTATGGTATATATATTAAGTAGGTTAGGATCAGTGGATTTGTCTACAATGGTGTATTGTTTCCCACTACATTCAGAATTTAAACTGCATGACTTTAAAGTCTAATACAATTTTTCTGATGTTCTCAACAGTGTCCTTGTTAGAACCATAAGATTCTAAGCTAAGCATCACAAACCACAAAGCTAACTACATGGATACATGATTATTATACATGTAGGAATTCATTGTTACTCTAATTTGAACTGCATACATGAATTAGGTGCCCTGGACAGATGGCAATAAACTAACCACACACGCAGTAAATATATTCTAAGGAGGAAAATGTAAATTCATTCGAAAAGGCCACAGAAATCTTCTACCTTGCAGCATAAATTTGCAATGCTAATACAATCAAGTCCTCTGAACTTAATTTCCAAGAAGAACATATAACAATCACCAACTTTCATTATATTAAATTTAGAGTTATCCTTTCTGATTTTGGTTTGCTATCAATTCTCCTATCAGGTAAATATCATTACTGGTTGCTATAGTAACTGACACATCTGATCAAACAACTGTGCCAAGACAACTTGCTAATTATTCCCATGCTGTTTTAATTAGACTGCTCCCTGTGTATGCTGTAATGAGAAAGAAGCCACACCTGTGGTGGTATTGATAAAGAGGGAAGGACAATATGAGTCATTATTAAAGTACTAAAAAGGTTTCAAAGTGTCCAGTAACAATACAGTATGCAGAAGATGAGAAGTTAGGCAATATGTATGCAAACTCCATGCATAGATGTGCAGTTCTTTGAAAAATCATTACACTGGCAAATTTACATGAATTTTTCAGACTTTGCAGTGGTTTTTTATTGACTTGTGAATATCAATGCAAACATTTCTACCAAAAGCTTTTGCGTAAAAAGTAGGGAATGCCCATAGCGTGCTAAATATTCCAATTTTTACTTTGTGTTTTGAACAAAATTATGTTTGCACCTTATTTTTGTTTGCCACAAAAGTTGTAGAAGCGGGAACCTGGGGATCCTCCATGAATCCACTGCTGTCCATGACAATGGGTTGTACTTAGGGTTCAGGATAACTTACATTTTCATCACATCTACTAACAGAGAACTATGACTACATTGATAGCTAGCTGCAGGGCACATTTTGTGTCAAATATGTAATGAAAAATCTCCACTTATTGGTTCCTTCAAGCCCGTTGTTGTCACTATTTGCTTGCTTTCACTTGTGAGTTGTGACACTAATTGATAAGCCAACCTTGAAAAGAAATGCTTTCACTGTACGACAACGATTCTTTTTCATAAAGTTAAGAGATACATGAATGAATTTATCATGTATGTCTGTGCAATACGTACTCACATAATATACACAAACAATGAAACTAATTTACTATATAACAACTGTTCTTGGATAGGGGTTGCACAAAATGTGATATTTCAAATCCTGTCCAATACCGGATTTGCTAGTATCAGCCAAAATATCTGCCTGGAATTGCCGAAGGATTTAACTGGATTTGGGAAATTCACATAATCCAACAGTTTCTTTAGGGTAAGAGAGCAGGCTCATTGTACTATATACAGAAAAGAATTATTTATGAAAGTTCTGTTATTTGCTCATTTTGTACGACAAGTGCAAAACATTTTCTTCCAAAAGTATATTCATTTCATTAGTAAAAGATATCTATGCATGGTAATGTCATGTGTGTGTAATGTTGTGGCTTTTCTAAACAACAACTAAGGCTCCATAGCTTGCAGGAACTTTATACTTGGTAAATAGATGACCCTTAGTGAATTTGTGGCTCTTTTTATTGCTAGAGGCCAGAAGATCATTTGAGATCACCAACGACCATAACATGAAAACAAGCTCAGACACTCAATAACAAACCTTTTGGTGTATAGTTTAGTGGTTGGTGACCATTAATGAATACTAGTTGTCTAGTAGTGTTGATAGAGGTCAAAGGTCTTCTGAAGCAAATGCTGCATGAAGAATTCTTAGCTGCTAATGTGTTCAATTGAAAAAAAATTGAAGTGTGCTTACTTAGAGGAATAACAATGGCAGGGATCAAAGATAATTAATATTATTCAGTAACCTCAAAACTCTCTTATTCTCGATTTTTAAGTTAACCGGTTCCTGTATTCAGTCACACAGGAAGTGGTAAACTAACGAATCGAGTATTAGAGAGTATTGAGGTTACTGAATAATATAAATTGTCTTTATTCCTTGAACTAGTTTTGTCTGCATCTTGTTGTACATATCTATACTTGGTTCAAACAGAAGATGTCTGTCAACGAGCACTGTAATTGGCTACTATACAGTTTTTTAGCAGAGTCAAAGGTCACTTGAGGTGTTGCTAAAGAAACCAAAACATTTGTTAAGATTTGCTTGAAAGCATAAAGATGATGAATTTTGTCCAAAACTTTTTTCCATCTCTCAAAGATGTAAGCTACAGGTGTTTAAACAGTATATGGCGTGAAATGATCTCTTATCTTGAGAAGACACTTTTAAAGCCAAATTTCAAAAGTGTAAATCGGATTGAGGAACCATTTAATGTTTGAAATAAATTTTAAAGGGTTTCAACTTGGCTTGTGATCTCTCTTGATTCTGGAAGAGTTTATTTAATAACTAGCAATCTTTTATAGACTACAAACAAGTAAAAACACAACAGCATTATCTTCACCCAATTCAGACCGAAGTTATTACTGCACACAGAATGCAATTTCAATTCAGAAGTCACATAATAACGATCTAGTCACTTTGGATGGTAGAATGAGAAGGAATGGCGGTGACTGGTGGAGCCGGTCATAGAGGGTGCACAGTGTTAAAAGGTTACCAGGACATTCTAGGCATGGTAGAATGAGGTTGCTAAGGTTGTGGGGAGACAGGTAAGCGAGGAAATGAAGTAAATTTTCAATTCAGAAGTCACAAGTTAATATTCACATTAAAGTACTAGATGATAAAGCAACCAGAAATGAGATTATCTACTGGTTAGTATTTTACCAAATTTAATGTACCTGTTTTAAAACAACTAATACTCTTGAGGTATCACATGTATTAATTAATAAACAAGTTATGTAGAGAGTATTTACCAATGTGCAATATATTGATCGATCCAATATATCTTCAAGGCCACATGTCGATGACTCTGGTTCTACTTGAGGATTGACTTGAAGGAGAAAGAGATGTTCTGCAGTCCCCATGCACGCCAGGTACTCCTTGGTACCGTTAGCATACGTCCTCTCACATTCCTGTTCTATCAGAAAGTCCTGACTGTATAAAAGGCTCGGAAATACTATGACAATAATGGCAAGCAGGGCAAATTTCATCTTTGGCATGGCAACGCTGAGGATACCTACTCCAGCACCTCCTGGCCAGTATCTCCTATTATGAATTTCCATGACAATTGGTTTCTTCATTTACTTCAATATATTATGACATTGTGGTTCTGTTAAAAAAGAAAATTTAAATAGACAAATAACTTTTACAGCTATTGTAATGATTTGTTCAATATTACATTCAGTGACATACAATTCTATCCCTAACTGATTTCTCTGCGAAAGTCTCTAGCCAAAACAGAATCGACATCTTTGAACTCCATGATGAAAATATCAGATCTCATTTTCTGACAGTAATGGATCAACATTGATAGTACATTAGACCTGGTACAGCCGGACAGCCCTCATCAATCACAGACACTTATATAAGTTAATCACATATTTATATCTTGATGATTAGCAAAATGTTTTATTTAATATCCCCTAAAAGCATCAGTGTTAAATTTTCTGACCAATTGTTGTTCACTTGTTGTTCTTGACTTCAGAATATTGTTAATACTTGCTGAGGATAACCTATTGAGGCAAACGCATCTATAAGGAAAACGTAGCACATACTTACAAAGTGAAACAATCCAAAACAAAGGTATAGATCTGCTTAACTCCCAGTCAGCTGATAATCACACACAAACAGCAGTCAAAATATTATCAAACAAGCAACGAATAAAAATGAAAACAGGTGTGAGTAGAATACTTCATTCTTTCAGATACAGTACAACCCATTTCATACAAACAGAGAGGAGCTAGTTAAAATCAATAGCACTGTGCCACATGAGACTGAAATTAACATACAACTGAAACTTAATTTGCATACATGTGTAAATACGACTCTGAAATTAATGACTCTTAATAAGATAAGCAGGATATATTTTTAACGGTAGTCAGACGATCCCAGATGACTTATTTTCTGGTTGTCTGACAGAGGACTAGTGGTTTTAAGCATATAACATTTCCATGTCAATTGCTCTGCAAACAGGCTGTACCCACCAAAATAGGCATAGAATCATCCCAACCGAAGCACATCCAGGTTAAAACTAGTGCTAACTACCCAACAACTAGCAAGAATTTAATGAAGTTGAAAAACAGACCAGATTTGTCATAATTTTTCGTGATACAAGTCAACAAAATGCTGTGGACACTGATAGAAACAACAGAAATGTGATCAGTGTACTTTTAAGAAATCATTACAGCTGCTAACAATATTATTTCTAGTGTTGCACAGGGTATCCGGGTACCCACCCGCCGCGATACTACCTGGTTCCTAATCCTACGCAAAGTGTGATTATTAAAAAAAAATTGCAAACCCATGGTTAGGTAAGATTTTCCCATTGACTTATTGTGTTGTTAGGCTACCATGTGGTCAAAGATAACAGCAATAACGAAAGTATTCCATGGATATCTTATAACTGCATCACAATTTCAGCGAATAAACAGATGGTTAGGCTAGATTTCCGAATTGACTTAGTGTGGTTTTAGGCTACCAAGTGGAAGAAATTGAAAGAATTCTCACAATTATTATTTATTCATTCGTTTATTTCATAGAAGGAAAGACTGACAAGGAAGTTTACGAGATGTTACTAATAGATTATAGACAGGACAACTAAAAAATAATAATTGCAAGTGGTTTTTTACAAAACTTTTATTCCAAATGCGATCAACTTACGCGAATTGCACAATCTCGTGGCTAATGCGTTTGTAGTAGTAAAAACTGTTTGAGAGCTAAATTGAATATTTATATGGTCTGATCCAATTAGGTGGAGAGGGCAAACATTAGCAGTGGCTGCAGTGCGATGTTAGTAGTGATGTTAATTTTATGAAGTTATTTACAAGTTAATGAAAGAAACAGCATATAGAAATTATTGAGGAAGGTTTTATAACTTATCTTACACCTATGTATTTGAACATGAAAACATTTTCAATGGAGAATATAATTCATTTATTATAGCATCCAATATTTAATTTCTTGAAAATCGTGATACACGAGGGTAAACAATTTTTTCCAGGTACCCGGATACCCGACGGGTAACGGCTCTCGGTACCCAGTTCCCGATTTTTGACCCTTGTAAACACTAGTTCTTACCACATAACAATTTACAGTTGTGGTATTAACTTGTGGTCATTAAACCACAAGTAGAAATGTGAGCCCCTACAAGGAAGGATCTATGTAAGCCAAGAAGATGAATCCTGTGAAACTTTACACTCAATCTTTCCTTTCCCTCAAGTCATCCCAATGTTTAACATACATTTCGGCCTTTTGGGATTCATCAGGCGAAGGTATAGGAATCGAACCCTGGAGCTTGTGTTACAGACCGAAGTGCGTACTGCTCGACTACAGTGATTCTACTGGTATGTGAATGCGTAGAAACTGGCTTTGCATAACTGTCAATGAGGACGTTTTTACCAAAGTGTTATGATCATACAGAGTGCACCCCTGGTATTTTGAATCTGTCAATTTACACAGAATTACCACTTTTTATAGGTAAGCCAAGCCGTAAATAAGAAATGAATGTGTAGTAAGTGTTATGACAGATATGTAATAAATTAATAAAGATCAACACACCAGAAAAATTTCACTTCATGACTAGTTTCCTCGTTTTGGGACTCATCAGGTAAAGGTAGGAATCAAACCCCGGACCTTTTGTAAAATATATATAAATATATATATATATATATATATAGTTGAGACTAGTGGAACACTAGTAGTTGTAACTCGGAGTTTCACGCATTGAGCGATCTTCAGACAACTATATATATATATATTTATATATATATATATTCGGCTAAATTCGACAGTTGGGCGAATTCCCCATTGATTTGCACACTAAAATAAAACATTAATTCCTCACATACTCCCTAACCTCTGACCCTAAAACTAACCAAACCCTAGTTTTAGACAGTGGAGAACAAGATAAGACTATTTGCGACAAATAAATTATGCCTAGAAATGGTAGTAAAAACGTTAAGGCGAAACAACTTTTTCGCCTTAGCGTCAAATTATATATATACTGACTGATATTCTTAAATGTTTTTTCTCCGTCACGATTGTTCACACTTTGTCGATGAATATTTCTATAGATTAATACATTGAGGGACTGTGTTTTTATTCTTCACACTTAGTAAGGAACATTTTCTTCCCACGGTTTAACACAAAGAACTTTTACGATGAACCTAGAACCAAGTTAAGTTTATGAGGTTTAAATATATCATCGTTTAACAAGTCTTAGTTATATGGTAGAGGTGGTGTCAGTTATTATTTTTATTAATTATTATTATTTCTATTCTTCGTTTCTTTTCTTTCTTCTTTTACTATTTTAGTCATATTTTAAACATCATGATTGATGAACTTCTCAACAAAATTCATACAGAAATTTAAACAATAATAACCAGATTACTGGGTTTGAACAAATACATCAATAAATAAGTTATTGCGACTGACTGATGCCAGCTTGGTCCGTCTCAAACTTGCTGAAGAAATTGTGTGTAAACAAAATTTCGTGTGCGCATTAACGTTAGGCTATTCGAAACAAAAGGGGTTTGGGGCTATAGGTAAATAATTAAAAATTTTATGACGCAATTAAGTCAAAAGTCACAAGCCAACAAATATAGCATGGACATATTTGAAGGTTATTACTCATTACGTCATGGACAGGATGTATCTTTGGTAACTGATCACTGTGAAATATTTCAATTGTTTGAATTTTGATTTCAGTTTTAAAGATACTTTACAGTGTAGGGGGGGGGGGGGGAAAAAATGTCGCTTGATATCACGAAAGTTCTGTGAAGATTAACCTTGCTAAATTTAAGGTCATAAAAGTAAGGCTATCATCCCAAAAGTTGCTCTAAAACTGCCAGAAAGCTAATGAAAATGTGTCACAGTATACTTGAAACTTTCAAAACGCCATATAATTACCTATCCAACGTTTGGTGGAGTTAGAGGGTTCATTCAGTTAGCAATTCTCAAAGAAACGTAAAACACGGTTCTGTCTTTCTGCCATGCTTGCGTTTTAGTTTCTTTCTTTCCTGCATGTTAATATACTCCTTCCTTTCGATGCTAAGGGGAAG
>JAAAKB020255400.1:0-10530 GCA_010014835.2 Apostichopus leukothele | reverse complement strand
CCTCCAACCAAAATACTATAAAACAAACAAAAGTCCCAAATGAACCAGGAATCCTTTGGGAGCACGAAAAGCAAGCAAGTCCAAGTGGGTGGTGCTGGGTTTTGGGGGGGGGGGGGCCTAATATTTGACTTCACAACTAACCATCGCGCGCACATGGTATATGGGGCCGCAGACTGTTTGACTTCGACGTTGGTCGATACGTGCGTTCAACCAGGGAGTTTTAACAACTCCCTGGTTCAACTCTCCGGCTGTATATCATAGTACATGTTATGGTCATAAGTTGAATAATTACTTCAATCCATAAGCAGCGCGATCGGCACATTTCGTTGGAAACTATTGGCAGTTTGCAAATTAATCGCTGTTCAGCGACCAAAATATTTCATCGATTGTTTTTTATCCCCACACTCGAGATTTATTACCACCGCGATTCTCATATTCATTCAGTGACACTCGTATTATGTTAGGCCGCGCGATCGCTGACCTTCCTCAATGCCATGTAACCAGAGAGCTGGCTACTAACTTAGCATAGGCCCTAACGTTAGGCTGTATCCCACAGAAATTCGATGTATCCTTATCGTTGTCTAACACTGCTTCGGTCAGCTGTTGTTCATTGGGACTAGCGTTACACAACAATCTAATACTAATTTGTCAGAAGAAAAGCGTACTAAAGCCTAATGTCTGTTTCGTCCTCTCCGGTTGCATGTTATTTACAACGTTAGGAGTAGGAACTTGGAGAATATTCGAAACAGTTTGGAAACTAGGCCTACTAACCGTGTAAACTGCCATAGCGGGTCCAAGTTAGGCCTAGCCTAATGCCATGTTGTTCCTCAATGTTAACAATAACAGTAGTGTGAAACTGATGCAGTGATGGTTACTTTTGCTTTTCCGGAGCATAATATTGCAGAGGTAATGTGTTATTGTATGTAGCTCTACTCACAGCTACTAATTTACATCGACCCAAAATTTTATTTCAGTGAGGACTCAGTTAATAATACTAGGCCTAGCCTACCCTCATTAAAACAATTAAACTGAAATATTTCTTCAGTCCATATTGGCACAGTCATACTTAGATATATCCTTTAGGGAAAATATAAAACAAAAATTCTTCAAAGGTAGTTAAAGATATCTTTGAAACAGTCACCAATTACAAACAGTATACCAGACAACCTTAATGATTGTTGAAGTCATAATGTCAACAATACACACTGTTGATGTGATTGTGAATAGAATAGGCTACAACTTAGGCCAATGACTTTATGATGGCACCAAACATAAAATGTTCTCTTTATACAAAGAGAACATTTTATGTTTGGTGCCATCATAAAGTCACCACCCCAACTATACTGTGATTACAATGTTTTCAAGTATGTTCTTAGATAAATTGTACCAGTAACATCAGAAACTTTACGAAAATCTCAGCAATATTCAACTAATGACCTCATGTTTGGAAATGTTTGCAGAAAAGATTTTTCTCACATTTTGTGGTGTGAGCAAAGAACTCTAAATCTCTACCTCATACATGGCAAATTTAAATATTTGCTAATCCATTGTTTGTAGTGGACAGTATTCCCTTGTCAGGTAGGTATCGTGGAAGAAATGAACTCTATTCTTTCAATGCTGAGGATAAGGTGGTAAACATGCGACCACCATTCAAAACCAACAATTTACGTTAATGCTGTTACCTCCCAATATACACTCTCTCATTTATCATTCATAACACATAAACACACCATTTACATAACCGATGATTAACAAGAACAAAATAGAATGGGATGGCACAGTTTAGTCTCTCGCAACGTTATTAACTTGTTAACACTAATCCAAATTGCCACCACACACAGCCCAATTTAATTCTCATTTACATGAATTCTGAATTAAATGAGTGATATATATTCTTTAAGACAATAGATTACTTAACTCTTTTGTAAAGGAGTTTGAGACAAAGTTGATCAGTGCACTCTACATCCTGTCTTGCAATTTGTACCAATTTAAAAGCTAGTTCTTCTGATGTATGGAGACCTTATGGAACTGTTTTGAACATGGTTTTGAGCATTTCCTTTTGCTCAGAAAAAAATCTTTATAATTGTTAAATTTTAGCCATTCTTTACATTCTGTTGATGGTTGCACAGGTGAGCAAAATCTTAGGTTAGAATGGATTTTGAAGTTTATTTACAAGTGTCAAAGTAGATTCTCCCTTGTAAAAATTACAAAACTAATTATTGGAATCAATACATGTATGTGACAAGTTTCAGTGGAACCAATAACGAACTTCTATTTCCTATGGTACCCAGATAACTGTAAAACAAGCGGTAAACATCAAAATGGACACTGTCAACTCTCGAATCAATAAACTTAATATGGACTATATTTATCTTTGTCAAACGACAGACCAATCACATTTCTCCTTCTATAATTCATGCTTTCTTGTGACAGCTCTGCCGTGCTCCACACATGTTACAGTATGTGTGAGATGCGGTTGCTGAACAGGGACAAACAGGGAACTAAAAAACCTAACATGCAAAAGGACAGATTTTTGGCTATTTCTATTTCTACCAAAAGTAGAAGTAAAAACAAGAAAGGATCATTCTTATGGTTTTTACAAGGGAAAAGTATGCAAGTACGACACAATCACATGGTAATATATATGTGCCTATGGAGTACTATTCAAAATTTGAGTATATTATTGGAAGATTCTAATTATGTAAATTTGGGATGTGAAAGCTAGGGCAACCTTCCCATAACTTGAAAAAAGAATGATAAGCACAATGGTTAGTTACTTTGTCACCTATAATCAGAATTGCTGTTTAAATCTGTTGAGAACTATTTCTCTTTACAGTAACTTTTGGGGTAACCCTCTATTTCTCTGTGTACCCCCTATTTTTGTCCCCTGTTGAGTATTTGGAACAACCCCAAATTGTTTCTGCATAGTTTTCTTGAAGGAATCATTTGATCATTCTCTGTTCCAACATGGTTTGTTGAACTTTAAGCAATTTACAAGTGCTAATTAATAATCGTATAAAGATGTGAACCAATACAATGAAAGGAAATTATTCAAATCTGATGAGCACTTTTCAATTCCCTGACACTTAATCAAAGGTTAATTCTGTAAAAAATTTGAATATTATTCTCTTTGTATTTATAAATTTTCTCTATCTATGTTTTTCATAATAAAGTCATAACTGTTTACTTCTGTTAATACTACACAGTGGTTGTACCTATTGAGACTCAACCAGGATCAGCAGTCAATCAGCCTCCTGGTAAGTGTTGAACTTTCTTCTCTTTGGAGTTGTCACTACTCTTTTTGTGATCATCATCATCATCGTTTATATCATTATCAGTATCATTATTAGTATTAGTGAACATCACCACTCTTTGTAAGTATCATGATTGTTTATAAATATCGTTATTTGTGGCTATCATTTATAGTTGCAGTGAATGTCTTCACTGTTTGTGAGTACTGAGTAACATCGTTTTTGTCCATCATTATTGCTTGCGAGAATCTTTATTGTTCCTGAGAATTGTTACTGTTCCTGAGTATTATTACAAGTCATGAGTATATTGTGAGTAGCGTACTGTACATGTATATTCATAAGTATCATTATATCGTTATTTTTGTGAATATCTTATTGTTTAGGAGTGTCATTATTGTACACAGATTTGTTGACTCCACAAGTATCATTACTGTTACTGAGTATCATTACTGTTACTGAGTATCATTACTGTTACTGAGTATCAGTACTGTTTATGAGTATCATCAGTGTTTATGAGTATCAAACGTAACGATTTGCTTCAGTCCTCTTTTACCTGACTCCATTCTGCATATGCACACAAATCAACCTACTGTAGCTTACAACATTTGGCAACATTTGAGCACTACTGTACATTATTTCTTGTGAGTAACATTGTGAGTATCATATTGCGAATATCATTATTGTGAGGATGATAAGTGTCTGGCGGGTGGCTCTGGTACTCAAGAGCATCGTCCCGATTAGCTCACAAAGGTTGCACTAGCTTAAATCACAGGATGTGGGATGAACTCTTTTAATTGTTATAGTTTTGACAGCATATATGTATAATCTTGTTGCACATATTTTGGAACTTAAACTTCCAAGTCAAAAACGGAACTGCTTTCAACTATACGTACTTAACCTCCTTCTGCCTGTACGGTATGTTATGTAGCTGTTAGTCTTACACAGCCAATTACTGTACATACCTCTGACAATAATTGTGGTTGGCTGTATGAACACAGATCACAAATGAACAATGGGTGACTATGCAAAGTGTGGAATGCAATTGATGGCTTTTGTTGGCACAGTTTGATGACTTGAAGAAGACTACTGTGTGCTTTGTGAATTTTATTGGCCGTAAACTATTTGATAAATATTGCACCTCTGTTATAAAGGGTGCTTTCAAGTTCCGTGCTAATTTGATCTGTTCTCACAATGATCCTGATATGATGACATACTTTATTGGAAGTGAATAATTTGTTTTAAACAGGCTTCTCACCAAGGTTCTGTCCTTTAGTGTGAAATGTTGGGAAATTTGTGTTGCAAGGCATTGTGGGTATGGATTGTAATCGACACATGAACTCAGGTCATGTACTACATATATGAGCAGGCCTCTGTCCAGATTTAAATTGTTGGACGTTTTGTACAAGCTTAACCACATGGTATAAAGTCTGCAAACGATCACCCTTCAGAGAATCGGCATAACTTCGGTACCTAACATTAGCCATGTATACTGCTTAATCATTAAAAGGTTATTGGGCTGTTCTCAAAACTGATGTGTACAGTAATTGAAGAAAGAAAAACAAAAACAAGAAAATGCCAGTGAGAATGTAGATTTAGCAAGTAGGTTTCTTAAGCAACCGCTATTTTCTAGCAGGCTGCTAAAACTGTGAAATTCTAGGTCTGCAACATTATAGAGCCACCCTCTAGAGTGCTCATACTCTGACACTGAGAATATTTATTCTGTTATTAATATGTTTCAATGTTTCAGCATAACTTGAGGATTCAAAAATAAGGAAAGTTATATTTTCTTAGAATGTTTGCAAATTGAAAAAAGAAAGAAAAAAAAAACAATGCCCGTAAAGAAATAGCAGTAAAGTCGGTCATTACCGTTTTGGCAGCTTACATGTCGTTCCAGTCCTGAGATATGCCCCAATGACCTTAATTTGCAAAATACTTGGTAGCAGGCTTCAACATTATTTCCCTGGAAGATGTGTACTGTACATGTGTAATAAGGACAACAGCCAAACACCTGACGTCATACCAGACAGCTCTGGAATATGACCTGGTATTGACTTAATTATCGTAGTAGCCGAAGTTGAACTTGTGTTAAAGTTAGTAGGTCTTGTAGCAGAAGATAAAATATATATCAGTCATAAATTGTTTTGTAAAACATAACTACGTCATCGTGCAAAAGAAAGTAGAAATAAGAAGAGGTCGTCATCAGGGAATGTATTTTAGATCCTCCTGCAAGCAGGAACTCGCGAAGAAGCCTCATCGGCTTATCAAAGCCGCACACTGACCGAAGTCTGTCTCTTAGATTCATATTTAACGTCCATGGTTATGAATTGTCAATTCTCAAAAACTCTGTAACTGGACGACATACATTAATCTTGGTGTGACACGAACCGGGACCTTATGATTGGAAGGCACCAGCGTTAACCACTGAGCTAACACTCCACTAAATTATCTTGTGTAACATTAATTCAATAAAATACTCTTTATGTACAGAATGTATACAAGCTGGACATAGCTACACATGTATGTATGTATGTTCTAGGTATAAATAAGCACAGTGATTCATGTACACAGAATCTTAGTGTTCTTCTACCATTCTGTGTTACATAATGTGCATAAAACTCTGCTATGTAAATCATAAGTATACTGAATATAAATTGCAACGTCATGTATATTCATGAAATAGAGGACTGTGCTGGTCCAATTTCTCTAATATTCATGTCTTGTGCTTACAATATTTGACTTTCTGAGGAATGTAACTCTATATAAACAACAGGATTTTTAAATATATATTTCAATTTAAATATAAATTTAAATATAAAGGAAAGGCTTAAATATCTAGTTTGAAAGAGAAAAAACATTTATGGCTTCTCTGTGTTACAGTACTTGCGTTTATTGATATATATGTGTGTGTGTTGACACTGACTCGTTTGTATGGAATTTGCCTCGTTACCAGAAATGGTGTCATCACTAAGAGTATTTCCTAATTTATAACACGCACTCATATGAGGTAAGTGCACTCATATGAGGTAAGTGCGTGGTTAACAAATTCCCAAAGCAGGTTAGTGGTTTTGGGGATTTCCAACAGATGTCTTTCTTTAAAGTGTGTATATTAGGATCTCGTATGCTCATGGGACTGGAATGTGCCATTGTGATTAAATATAAAACTTATTGACCATTTAGGTTTGGTAATTTCCGGTGGTTATTGCAGAATCTCTTACTAACCCAGCTTATAATCAAACTTAGACGAAGTAAATTCCATTGCAGATGTTTCATAAACTTGAAAAGTTTAAAATAGCAAAGTCTTTGAAAAAAAAAAAAAACCTTTGTTGGTGAATTGTGAATGTGTCAAAAGGGCAGTCCAGACCAAACGAGTATTCTGTAGAGGCCAACTTACAAAGCACACAAGTTACTCAAGCATACAGATCCGTTTCCAGGGTAACTTGTTTTACAATACCTGTAGGTTGTGTGTAGTTCATGTTTGTACGTGACTAATAAAGTCACTATATATTGCCAGCATACAGTACTGTAGGTGAGATTTTTGTTTTGTCTCCGTTAGGGCTATACCTCTAAACTCACATTGATTCATGCAATGATTGAAGAATATATGGAACAATAAGTGAATCAGATGTCACCATAGGTTTTATTATAAAAAATAAGGGTTTATGGAGTGTAATTAATTTGATGAATATATACCACTGATTTTGCTGCACAGTATCTCATGGGATTATTTGCCCCACTAGAAAAGACAAAAATTGTTCCCCTCCATTTTGTAGTATAGAATAGAATAGTATTTTATTTCTATTTTACCCAATGTAGCCTGCTTATAGTTCTCCAAATTACGGGTGTGACCTGAGTAGAGGAGGGGTTGTGGGGGGGGGGGGTGGAAGGCTGGTTTGAGGCAAAGGCTGCTGGGAATATTTTAGCGCACTAAAATTTGCTAGAAGTTTTCAAAAGTGCTAAAATTCCTCAATTTCAATTTTTCAATTTCTTTATTCCAGTATAAATTACAAAATTTATAAATAGGACACATCCTAGAGGCTCTGATCTTTTAAGTTATTCCTAGCGATTGACGATTATTCAAATAGACTTAATTTGATATCTCAGGGTGTATAATTACTATTTTCAGAGGGTCAGTCAAAAGGTTTGAGCATGGCAAACCACCATTAATACCGGACATTCTTGCATTTGGGAGCAATACTGATGATCTATAAATCAAATAACCGTAATATATAATCACTGCAATTTGAGACTTGATTATGACTTTTGCCTTAATTAATATCATCAGAGTCGGAACCACCTGTTGTTACCTGCCCCAGTGACATCAAAGAAAAGACAAATGTCGGCCAATCGTCAACAGACGTCTTCTGGAATCCTCCGATCGCTACGGATAATTCGGGACGGGTAGTTCTCATCGAATCCTTCCCAGTCTCTGGATCAGAATTCTGCATAGGACTGACGGAGGTCATAATTCTTGCATATGACGAGGCAGGCAATGTCGGCACTTGTGCATTTACCGTCTCCATTAACGGTAATCTGTCATTAAAATATTCAGAAAACTTGAATTTACTTTTTTAAATTTCCAGTTACTTTCACCAATTTTGTATATTATGACAATTGCAACCCTTTTCAACTTTTGCTAATTAGTCTTTGTGTGACTGTTATGTAGTACAGCATAACTTGGGTTTTTTCATTGACTGGTTGCTTGCATTAACAAAGATCGTTGTCATAGGTTGCTTCATTGAATTCTTATATGGCAGAGTTTAAAAAAAAATTTACTCTCCATCTCACCCCCTTCCTCTCCTTTCCCCCTACCCCTCACCAAAGAAAATGATAAAACTCTTTCAGCTCTACCTAGTACAGTATATCAAAAGGCTTTGATAATTGACGTGACTGTTTCTACTTTGTAACACATGTTCTCTGATTGGATGCCCAACTTTCATAACCTGTAGACCCTAGCAATTCCCTTTTAGCTGCTAAATCAAATCAAAAAGAAAGAAGAAAAAAAGTAGAGATTGAAATACAGTTATCAAAGCTTTTTTTCATGCCAAAAAAAAAAGGCTTAACATTTTTGAAATTGTTGTATTTGTGCCTGTTAGATGAAGAAAGCCCTTACATTACCTGTCCTGGGGACATCAGTGAAATTGTTGATGAATCTATGTCCACCAAAGAGGTGGACTGGGACAATCCGGAGGTGTCCGATAACTCTGGAGAACCGGTAGAGGTGTCCTCTCTGCCCGAGGCAGGGTACCCGTTCCCCATCGGTGTCACTGAGGTGGTAGCCATGGCAACAGACTCCTCTGGCAATGCCGCTTCCTGTATCTTTATTGTTGAGATTATAGGTAAGTTTTCAGTTACCAAATTCATTTGAGATTTTAATACTATACTCATGCAGTCGGTTATAACTTATAACCGCTGGATTTTGCATTTGTTGTTTTTGTTGTTTTGCTACGGCTGTGCACGACTATGCTACATGGTTGTAAATAATTCCAATCTAATTCATGTCATACAACAAAGTAGTACAGGCATAAGCAAGAGTGTGGTATACAGATGTTTGGCATTATACAGTGTTGCATGGTTAGGGAACTGATCTCTCTTTTTGGTTTTTATTCACCATGTAAAAGTTTAACTTACTCCATGGGAAACAAAAAAAGTATCAATCTTTTTCATTTATTAATATAGCCTAATTCCATTCCTAATTTCATCCAATCATAATTACGTTCTTCTCTTTAAAACATTTCTTATTTCCTCCAATCGTAATTACTTTCCCTTTAAAATACTTCTCATTTTTTAGATGAGGAGAATCCTATCATCGCGTGTCCACAAAACATCGTCGTAAACGCCGAGCCTGGCCAGCCGACCGCTGGCGTGACATGGCCCGCTGCTGTTGCAACGGATAACTCCGATCAAGAACTCACCCCGACTGCAGATAGACAGTCCGGAGATTATGGCATCGGACTGCACGTAATAACTTACTCCGTCCAGGACCCTTCAGGCAATGATGCTGAATGCACATTTAATGTCACCGTTCTGGGTGAGTCTACCGATATGATGCACTATTCTCCATCGATTGTGAAAAGATTTCATTAAAAACCCAATATAATGCAGCTCCTTATCATAACTGTTTGAGTTATACTAAAAAAAGTTATCAAGAATCCGTCTTGGTATCTGAATCAAAGTTCATATGGACCGATAACTAACGTAAAAAAAAATGTAAGAATGTAAAAAAATGGGGAAAAAAAGAAAGAAAATGATACAAATGACTTTATGATGGTCATTGTTGAATTTAGTTCAGTACACATGGCATGAAAAGTGAAGAAAGTTAGTATTCTCGGTTTGATAGATAGATTGCAGTCATATCGTAAAACTGTAAAACAGCAAACAAGTCTACGTCGGTATATTAGATGGAGTCCTAGTTTGTTTATCGCGGATAGTTGAATCACCCCGATCTGGATAAAATGATAACCAATATGACATGAACTGATGCATAAGCCTTAGATAAAATCTGGACAAATAAAGACACTTGTATCGGAATGTCTACCGGGAGTAATTGAAATCGGGTATTTGAATCTGACCCCACTTTTAGTTTTTGAGGTCAGCTGTCACCATGGATACATACCACACCTGTATTTCTTCATTGCATTCCATTATTCAAAAAAATAATTTTTTTTCCCCCAAATGTCAACCTATGCAAAAATTTGGAATATCAAACAATCCATTGAAAGGAGCTAGCCCTAAAGAGGACAAACTTAATTAACAAACTTATGACAGATATAGAAATGAGTCTTCTGAATTACACCCACCCAACACTACATTTGTCGAGGTATGACACCAAAAAATGAACTTTGGGGCTTTCCACACCACCTGATAGATTTTTGCGGTCATGACTGTCTATGCGTTCTGAGTTTATATGTGAGTAGTAACGGAAACTATATTCCATGCTTGGATGGGTCTTTCAAAGTTCAATCAAATGTATGCTGTTGTGCACGTAGTTATAAATTGAGAGCAGTGTGTACTGGCTAATTGAGTAAATTGGTATGTCAATAAAACCAGTGGCATGCCTGAGTTCATAAAGTCATTGAACTTAATAAAGAATGGTCACAATTAATTGAAAAAAAGCCGATTTGAGCAATTCTTTTCATTTTAAGGGGTTGTCCAATCTTTGATACTTGCCTGGGTGGGTGGGGGGGGGGGGGGGTTTTATTTGGGGGGATGTTTTTTTTTTTTTTTGGGCGGGGGATTATTTTTGGAGTGGGATTTGGGAATATTGGTTTAAAACAAGAAG
>JAAAKB020255389.1:0-10532 GCA_010014835.2 Apostichopus leukothele | reverse complement strand
ATGTAGGCAATATAAGTGACTGCTACAAAGATAATTTGTGTCCTTTGATGCAGGCCATTCAGCATGTAAGCAATATCAGTGACTGCTACAAAGATACTTTGTGTCCTTTGATGCAGGCCATATAACATGTAAGCAATATCAGTGACTGCTACAAAGATACTTTGTGTCCTTTGATGCAGGCCATATAGCATGTATGCAATATAAGTGACTGCTACAAAGATACTTTGTGTCCTTTGATGCAGGCCATACAACATGTAGGCAATATCAGTGACTGCTACAAAGATACTGTGTGTCCTTTGATGCAGGCCATATAACATGTAAGCAATATAAGTGACGGCTACAAAGATACTTTGTGTCCTTTTCAAAGAAGAACAATGTTGCTTTTTTATGTTTGCTGTCAAAGGCAATGGTAACATGTGTTCACAATGATTCAATGTTGCTTTACTGTTAGTGAAGTGTATATAGTTAGATCAATGCTAAGAGGCAAAAGGAATCTCTGTGATGGTGATGAGGTGTGTGGGTTTGTGACACCTACTTGTTAACATAAGTCAAAAACATATCTTGATTGAACTTGAAACTTGGTATGAAGATCTGCTTGGTGAGTGCAAGAACTCAGCCTATTGAAATTGGTAAAGGTCATTTGAGGTCATCAGGTCAAAGTCTGAAAACCTTGTAAACATCATTATATTATCATCAATATATTAGTTCATAATTAGTACATTATCCCCATTGGTTAGTATAAGAACCCTATTGAAATTGATGAAAGTCAAATGTCATTTGAGGTCTACATACCTCAAGGTCTAAAGACCAAAAAGTTCATCTTAGTTGAATGTCATACTTAATATGAAGATCCTGCATAATGAGTAAAAGAACTCTGTTGAAATTGGTTCAGGTCAAAGGTCACTTGAGGTCGATGTACCTCAACTTCTGGAAACCTTGTAAACATGATAAGTCAAAAAGTAAATCTTAGTGAAGTTCATAGTCTATATGGAGACCCTCCTTGCTTAGTACAAGTAGCCTTTTGAAATTGGTAGAGGTTAAATGTCATTTGAGGTCAACAGAGGTTAAAGTCTGAAACACTGTACACATGATAATGTAAAAGGGCAGCTTGTTTGCAGTTCATAATTGGTATGTAGCTTCCCATTGGTGCATACAAGAATCCTATTGAAAGTGGTGGAGCTTAAAGGTTATTTGAGGTCAACAGAAGTAGAAATTCTGAAAATAATTTACTACCAAGTTAAGCTTGAATGAACAAAGTGCTTGTCCACATTTGAGCAAGAACCTTCATAGCATATTTTCCTGCCATACGCTAATGTGGCACACGTCCAATCCAACCATATATGCCTAAGCAGTCGGGTCCAAACATATTAGATACACCGTCTGCACAATTGTCCTCCCTGCCTGGCCTAGCTAACTTGATCAGCCCTTCATCTTCATGATTTCACATTCAGTGTGGTCTGTGTGCACATTGCACTACAAAGTACCACATCCTTAGAAGCCAGTTAGTAGCTTCACAATTTATTTACACTTCATCCATTCCACACAATTGATCCAAGCAGATGTAGCTGGAGATTTAATCTTGTGGTAGTGGTGGTGGTCAGAGAAAAATCACATTCTTAACTGTGATGATCAGCTGCCAGAGTAGAACGCAAGAGGGGTATTGATGTCAACTATCTTGGCTAACTTTTGCCCCATATTTCCCAAAAAATTGCTATGTTGCTACACCACACATCACTTGAGGTCAGTAATGGTCTTACACCTTTCAAATCTTGTGTTTGGTTTTACTGTTTAATGTTCTTATGGAAACTGTCACGGAATCACTTTAAAGCCAACTGGCTTTCTGGTTTTGTCATTTAATGAATAAATGAATAACTCTTCAGTGATACAGTAAATTCCCTTTAATTTGAGTTTGATTCTATGACCAATTTCACACATAAGATATAAACCCCAATGACATTATTTCTTCTTTCATTCCACTTGAACCAGTATACTGGGGCCAGAGCATATAGTGGCCTGATGGGGTCATGTGACATAGATCTTGTGGATACTTCCTACAGAGTTATTGCTGACCATATAAGGATGCTTTCAGTAGCTGTTGCAGATGGAGGTCAGCCAGATTACTATAAAAGGGGGTACAGTTTCTATTTTAGTTATGGTTTGTTTATTTTTCCTTCTTGATGTCTCTTTTCGCTTGTTAAACGTAATGGTGATTGCGTGTGTGTTTGCAGGTATGGGTGTTGTTGTGTGCAAGTGTGTCACTGTGTGTTGTGAAGCATTGGAACAGTAAAGTAAAAACAGTTGTTGGTTGGACTCCATACTTGGTGTGTAGAATCACCTTTGTGAATAGAAGACACCAATTGAGTTTTGAAAGATAAAAGTCAACAGAAGACACACTCTGAATACTTTGTTAACACCATTTAAAGGAATTTTTTAGTGAAGAATGTGATCCAGTCCTTCGGTCATATCATGTTTTGTCTTTGTATCGCCTTGTATCGCCCGATGAATTTTAGTTTCCATGATAGAGTTCTTGAAATGCTGGCCCATCCTGCCAGAAATCTCAAATCTTACACTGACTTATGTCAAGACATTGGTCAGAATCAATCAGATCTCACTCTAAGCTTGGCCTTGATACAATACACAGGAATGTGTACAGACTTCGCATACGGCTGTGATTTTAGAAATCACTCAAATAACAAATATCGGAACAACATATTATCGAGAAAACCTAGTTAGGGAATTCTGGAACATTTTAACTCTTCAAAAGATTGCTAACTTGCAACTTCACCAAGAAATTTCCATATAAATAGCTAGTTTACTTTCAGAAGTTGAACTTTCCTTGCTACAGTGTAGCTTACTAATGATAGTGTCTTTGCTGCCCCCGAAACGAAGTGCTGTGATGACATCACAGCAATCATCGTTCTTCACTGTTCAAAAAATATTTAGATTAAATTGGTGAGCGGTTCAAAATTCACTTCTCCTGAATCATAGGATGAAAAATCCCCAAACTAGGACTGTGGTGATGAAAACATTATGGAGTTTCTTTTCATATACCCAACTGACTGCCACTGAAAAATTCCTTTTATACTCCAAACTAGCAAAAATTTATGTAGGACATTCCTTATCCAACCTTGCTCTTGTGACCCATGTTCATATTTTCCTAGGTTAGCCTCTAGCCATAAATTTACCTAAAATCACTCAAAATATACTAACTCTAATTATTAATTAAACTATACATGCACTGATTTAATTGCAATTGTTTGCACATTGACTGAAAGATCACTTTGTGACAGGAACAGATAACTTTGCAACCCATTTTTGTGTCAGGACCCATAGTTTGGGATGTGTAAATATGTGATATCTACTTCACTGAGTACAAGAAGTCTTCTTTTTCTCAGTTGAGATCCAGGAAGGTCAAGATACCTTTATGAATGAAAAGCATTGGTGATTTTTATACCTTGGATGTAGTTCATTTTAAAGGTTTACATGAAGGTACTATAATGATACTGATCAATAGTGCTGTGCATTTAAATATAATGTGATATAAATAACTTAACAAGTTGGCTTCCAACAGTAACAAGCACTCAGTTTTTACATGAAAACCCTTTCTTTTTTACATCCAAAGCATCCTGGGAAACCTATGGAGTTTAAAAATTATCAGAAGAGAAAGCATATTAAGTCAGGGTTCTTTAGCTTTACAGAGTTACTTATCTTATTTTGGATTTACATGAGAAAGCTTACCACACAGTTTCAGACAGAAGCTAAAGACCTAGACAGTAATCGTGCATAGTATCTATTATTTCATATCTGTTAGCTCTTAGACTTTTAAGTGGTATTTAAGATATAGAGCAGGGCTTCACAGCCAATTCTACAGACCAGTTACAGTCTAAACAGTTTTTTAGAAACCTACAATAAAATGAAATTTTTCAGTACTCTACTACCAGCTGTTCATGCTCTGCTTCGCTGCCTAACCCCAGTTTAGTCATGAAACACATATATAGTATCATTATCTGCCTCCATGTAGGACCACAATGCAGTATTCTCTACATTAAGTTATTCATTTCATCAATAACTGACCAATTTGCTGAAATTACACTTCAAATCATGAAAACTACAAAATACATCAGAACTATGAACATTTGCTTTTTGTTTGATGCAGCATTGCAGTGTTCATTTCACTACATTGTAAAGTCACAGATATTTGGCAACTTGTAGTATGGTTGATTAGAATATGACTAAAAGAAAACAAAGCTTGCTCAAAGGAGATTTACCAAGCCACTCAATAACACCATAACAAGGCTGTCATTTGTTAAATTATTGTTTTCTTTCAGGGAGAATTTACGATATTTATTATGTTTGTTTATGATTAGTTACATTCTAAAGCGTGTCATAAGACGAGCTCTACGATTTGCTGTTGAAAAGCTGGACTCTCCTCCAGGACTATTGAGTCATTTAGTGCCTGTGGTGGTTGATTCTTTGGTGAGAGTCCATTCTACTTCTTTCAGAGCTCGTTCGTAAAAGCAGTTGCTGTTTTTCCTGCAGATAACATTGTCATTTCTGAGGCTGCTTTAGAGGATTGATGCAAGTTTTTGCACTTAGAAATAAAGTAAATGTTGAACTAATCATAACATTATGGATGCTTTCATAACGTTAAAAAATGATAGATAACCTGGAAAATACAAATCACTTCACCGAAGCTAAATACAGAATCTATCTGATTTACAGTTTGAGAGAAAATGACATTTTTACCTTACCAAAAGCCTCCAAAATATGTTTAACAGTGCCAATATGAGATATGTATATGCTTTGTTGAAGTTTTGTTTTGTATTTCTCAGGTTATCTATCAAATACAGAAACCTCTGGACTGTTCTTTTAAGAACTAAGTGTTGCAACGAGGGGGTGGGATTAGGAATCATGGAAACTTGATCTTTTATCATTCTCCATACACCCCCCTCCCTCCCCCTACTCCTCTACCTTGCTCTAGATGTGATTGTTTGACTAACTTTACATTCCATGGTCATTTCTCTCTCTCAGGGTATGACATATCCAGAGCTTCAAAGAGATCCCAATAAGATCTGCTATGTTCTGGATCAGGAAGAAAAACAGTTCTCAAAAACCTTAAAAAAAGGTCAAAAGTTTTTACTCAAGACATTTGAGAAGCTTGGTCCTGAAAAAGTTTTACCAGGTAGAGTACTTAACTATAAAGTTTTTTTGGTTTCAATGATAAATGTTATGCGATCATGATGCATTGGGGGTTTGTAACACCATGCTTGTAAACATGAAATCTCCAGAAGGGATGATTGGAAAAGTTTCATGCTTTGTAAAGTTATGTCCCATATTAAGAAGAAGCAGCCTGATGTTTTCTGAGAGTGCCAAAGGTCATTTGGGGTCACCAGAGGTAAAAAGGTAAAAACCTTGAAACAAAATATCTCAAGAAGGTAATCTCCAACAGATCTTATACTTTGCTTGTGGATATCTTGTATTGAGCAGAAGCATGTTTTTTGTGGAGGTGAAAGGTCAATAGAGGTGACCAGTTTTCAAATTGTGGAAAACCTTTGTAACATGTTATGTCCTGAAAAGAAGCTTGGACAAATCTCATACTTGGTATGCTGAGGCTAATATTGGGAAGAAATGTATTATTTTGTTGGAGGTCAAAGGTCATTTGTGGTCTTTGAGTTACTTGAGGTCACCAGAGGTAAAAAGATGATACCTTGTACAAATGGACCTTGTTTCTTGAGCTTTAATCTGACCTAAAGTTGGTACCAATCATTGTTTAGAAGGAACTGCACAGGACTTGTGGTCAAAGGTGGAATAAAGTTGTTAGTAGCAAAAGCATGAATGATTCAAACCTGCGGCTTGCTCACATTGTTGGCTGCTTCTCTCAACCAGTCTTTGCACCATCCTACACAGACATGTTACCTTTATTTACTAATATGAACCTCACTAGATCAATGTGGTCCTATCTGGATATTTGACAATTTTGGTCTTGTTTAAGTAATGTGACAGTGGGAAATGGAGCCAAAGGTCATTTCAGTTCAAAACAGAGCTAAGCCCTTAGTCTTGTTCCTCTTCCAAAGGAATTGTTGGTAACTGAAGTTTTCATAGTTTGCAATAGGACAAAGTTAAGAACAGTCTCAGTGTCTAAGATTGGATTATTAACTTTTACAAAGCAGGTATCTAACAGAATGAAACATGATAGATGGTACAATTTACTTTGATAAAGTCAATTTACCTACAACATCATTCATGTTGTAGTTTTTCTTGGCATGTGACATGCTTACAATGAGTACAATATCCCTTTTTGGGGGGGCAAAATTTCAGCAGTATCAAGTCAAAATGTAAAAATTTGAATAATTCTGCATTTCAAGAATCTTAACTTGGCCACAATTTATACTTGCATGAATGATTTCTCTAAGAATGGGCAACAAGTTAACAGCTTTTATAGGAGGTCAGATGCTATGTGAGTTCAACAGAAGTGAAACATGAGAATCTTGTACAAAACTCAATACCTCAAGAAGGGGACTGTTGACAATTGTCATCTGTAACAACTGTTTGTATAGGATTGTTGATACTCATAAAACCCATGAAAACTTCAGACATGCTACTTGAGTGCTGGTGTTTCAAGGAGCATAGTCACTCTGATTTAATTATTATTCCTTAAGGTGACCTTGCCTGGAAGATGTATGATGGTTTTGGCTTTCCTATTGACTTGACTTCAATGATTGCAGATGAACATGGGGTCAAAATTGACATGGTAGGATATGAAAGGACAAGGAAAAGGACACACAAGGTATTTATGCCCCTTCTTGTAATGTTCTTATGTTTAGCTACAGATGACACTTGTTTCTTCATTCATACACTTTCAGTTTCAAAAAAATTATACTGTTAGTGAAGTTAGTCAAGACTGTACAAGTTGTTAAAATTGGTAGCAGAATTCATATGCTTAATTGGTGCAGGCCAATTAGAAACAATATTGCTTTGTTCCTTAGCTAAGAACAAATACAAATTCATATGGAAACATTTAGTTTTCAATTTTTTCCAGATAACATCTCAGGGGGGTATTAAGAACACTGAGCAGACATCTTTATTTGCCCTAAAAAATGAGGACATAGTATTCCTTCAGAAGTCAGGTGTTACTACAACAAAGGATGACCATAAGTACGACTACTCTACCTCATCTTCAGGAGAATATGGTAGGTTGATTATGGCAACCTATAACATGATACTATGGTGCTATGGACTGCTGGCAACCTATAACATGATACTATGGTGCTATGGATTGCTGGCAACCTATAACATGATACTATGGTGCTATGGACTGCTGGCAACCTATAACATGATACTATGGTGCTATGGACTGCTGGCAACCTATAACATGATACTATCGTATGTTTCATATATTTTCTCTGTTTTGCTTCTTTTTGTCATAGTTGTACCATTTTTAATTGGTTCGTGTCTCTTGACAGATTTTCCTCATTTGAGCGCCAAAATTCTTGCCATAAAAAGCAAACATGATGGAATCATCCAAAGTGTATCAAGGGGAGAACAGTGTGGGATCATTCTGGATCGTACCAATTATTATGCTGAACAGGGAGGCCAAGAATGGGATGAAGGCTGGATGCTCAAGGTTGATGAAAAGGTAGGTAACTGTTCAGCTTATGAAAGTCAATTTTCCATTAAATATCTAAGTGCACACAATTTTTGGTTACAATGTCTAAGGCTCAGTAATCTTTGCGATGGTGCTTACTTGCGTGTGCATGTGTGGCTAGATTGTAAACATGATATCTCAACAACTGCAAGTTGAATCAAATTCATACATGGTAGGTAGATGTCCCATGATGTTTAGATGTGCCCTATTGTTTGTTTCCCATCTCTTATTATATATTAATGAGAGGGAGGGGCTGAATAGCAAATTCGTAAAATTTCAATTACTCTTCAACTGTATGTGTGATTTAGTGTATAGTTGGTATAGTGATGTAACTACATACTAAGTACATATTCTGTGCAACAACAGTGCTTACCTTGTTAATATTCATTAGCAAGTTGGGCTGGATGGGAAATTGACAAAAGCAGCTCGTAAACATGATATCTCAGCAAACACAAGTTGTATCAATGTCATACTTTATAGGTAAATCCAGCTTGGTGAGTACCAGAACCCTAGTGAAATTGGTAGAGGTAAAAGGTCACATCAGGTCAACAGGTTTAAAAGTTGCAAAACCTTTAAACATGATACAATTTATCTGTGAATTCTCCAGTGCTTGATTTTCTTTATGTGAACATAGCTTGGTCACATGCAGTTCAGTTTATTTGTCCTATATTGATCCTATATTGATGGCTCACCCATTTAAAGAGATTACTGGATTAAAGTAACATGTAATCAAATGCAATAATGTCATTATTACAAAAATATCATCATAAATACAAAAAATGGAACAATTGCACTCTCAACTTTTAAACAGACCAATGCATTTTGGTATATCTTCTTAAAGTTAATGAAACAAAATCAATTTATCACAAGAACTGACTCCAACCACCAACCTATTAAACAGTTGGGCAACACCCTCTTTTTGAAAGTAAGTTTGATCCCTCATATTTGGAATGGTTTTCTCTCTAAACAATTTATGACGATAATTTTTGTGCAGCCTATTTGGTCAATGGTGATACAGATCTTGGAGCCTAAGAAATGAATCCATGCCATTCATTTTTGTGCAGTCTATTGGTCAATGGTTATAGATCTTGGAGCCTAAGAAATGAATCCAGGCCATTCATTTTTGTGCAGTCTATTGGTCAATGGTGATACAGATCTTGGAGCCTAAGAAATGAATCCAGGCCATCATTTTTGTGCAGTCTATTGGTCAATGGTTATAGATCTTGGAGCCTAAGAAATGAATCCAGGCCATCATTTTTGTGCAGTCTATGGGTCAATGGTAATAGATCTTGGAGCCTAAGAAATGAATCCATGCCATTCATTATTGTCAAATTATTAATAGGAAATGCAGCAGTGTTTACAAACTGTACAGAATCCCCACTTACTTATGGAATACATTGATTTTAATAAGGTTTGCTAAATGTGAGGAGTACGGCAATTGGTAAACTTAATTCCATAGTTCCCTGAATTCCATTGTTCCAGGTCATAAATATATATCTTGGGAATTATAATTGTACATAGAAGTGGTTCCAATGGAATATTCTTTTTCTTATATCAATACTTCCATGTTGATCTTAGGTAAATCCATGTCATTGTGGTTCCACTGTACACTAATTCCAGGTCTCTTCACTTAAAGCTGTCACTTCCTCACCTTTTAATAATCAATTCACTTTCATCAATTGGTCTCATGCACTAAGCTGGTGTTCATAGAATATTTTTGTCATGGTCTTTATTTCCACTTTTTCTTTGCTGTCAGCAAGCTCTTTTTAGTGTAACGCATACCCAGTCCTATGGTGGATATGTCTTACATGTTGGAGAGGTAGAGAATTCACTAAAAGTAGGAATGGAAGTGAAGCTAAACATTGATCAGGTGAGTTTGTCAATTAAGCATATCCTGTTTAGTTTAGACATTTCTGTAGGGTACATTGAATGAAAAGCTAAAGTGCACATTACTTTCCATTCAATTGACTGACACATGCAAGTGTCTTAGTTATATCAATGCAATCTCAATTCATTTTTTTCATGTGTCCCAAAGGGTTGTATACATCCTCTCTGAAGATTATCACTGTGCAAAATTACCCTAAAAATGTAAAACCTGGTGCAAAAGTCACCTTGAATGTCACCTCTCTCTTATTCCACCTGCCCACCCCAACCAGAGTATAACCAATTGGTGTACAAATACTGTCTATTTACTAGAACCATGGTTCTTACTTACTTTATTGCACCAGTTTATTTCATGAACATCCAGATAAATGTTGCCATTTGCCTCTCCTTGTAGGATCGGAGATTGGCTATCATGAAGAACCACACAGCTACTCATATCTTAAACTTTGCATTGAGAGAAATTATTCCAGAGGCAGAACAAAGAGGATCCCTTGTTGCACCCGATAAACTGAGGTTTGATTTTAATGCAAAGGTGAGTTACTCCCATAATAGTGGGAAGAGACACTGGTGATTGTCAGATTATGTATCCAGTGATATTTTAAGTGCTAGCTGGGTGTGTATAAGAATGAGAACTGGCCTGAAAGTGTATTGTATTTAACCCTGATTAGTTCAGAAATTAACTGATCTTATTAGTACAGATGGAGGCACTTGATACCACTTACTAAAATACTGCAAAAGAGACTGCATTTTAAGCTACTTCATACTTAAAAAAGGTATGTTATAGTTAATACAGGTGCATTTTAAGTTGTTTTCTATGATTTGATATGAAAATTATATGTCAATCTTCTGTAAGTACAAATACAGTGCACAAATACAGAATATCAATACAGAGCACAAATGCAGAATTTCAATACAGAGCACAAATACAGAATTTCAATACAGAGCACAAATACAGAATTTCAATACAGAGCACAAATACAGAATTTCAATACAGAGCACAAAT
>JAAAKB020255378.1:0-10533 GCA_010014835.2 Apostichopus leukothele | reverse complement strand
AAGGGTACTAAATATCAGGCTGCATCAGTCCAATCAAATTTCTGCAAAGTGCCCTTCGACGTCGGTGCCCCCCCCCCAGATTAAAAGTGCTTCCGCCGCCCTTGGCTCCAGGTTGATTTTGCCCTCTCAGAGGAATAAATACAGGAACGTCTTTGTCTCAGCCCCCACTCCAAAATGGGCTCCGCCGTCCCTGATCCTGTGTTTATAAAAATAATAAAATAAATAAAAACATCACCAACCCAGGTTTTTGTGGATACTGTACAACAAAACCATTCAAATTTACCTACTTACAGTGTGTTTTCATGACAGATATATCATGGAATGAAACAATTAAAATTATGTAGAAGAAGATCTGATTTAAATTAACATCCCACTTTGTTGTTGGTTAAAAAAAATTCGCCAACCCCGCTCTGCCCTCGCACTAAATACGACTGTGACATGATGTGAACGTCATGTGCATTAGTTGGTCAACGGGCGCTATTAAACATTCGGCCTGCCATGAAAATCAAACCAGATCAGGGACAAAAGACGCCATGCGCGAAGGGTAAATGACGCCGACAGCAGGAAGTCAAAAACAAAAAAGTGAAAGACTGCCGGTTCATTTCCATTTTCTGAACAGTATCCGTGGGACCTGAATGCTTGGATTGAATGAAGATTGGTTAGGGAACTTAAAGTTTTTTGATTTTGGGCTGGATTTTTCAACCAGTAACCTCTGCCCTTGTAACCGCTATTTGTACTTAGGCCTAGACTAGGCGTCAGCAAATGTAGACTGTGTTAGGCTAGATATACCCTAGGCGTGTCTCATTGCTTGATGGCATCATGATGATTGAGCTACACTAACGTAACGGTAAGGTATTAAAACTGGCACCAGACCTAAGGCAAGGAACTGCGTTTCTACATTTATTGCCATTGGTCGGTTGCACTGCAGGATCATTGAGTAGCATTGTGTACCATTGTGTACCTCAGCGTGGGCCTATGCATAAGTACTTGACTTCAACCAAGGTAGGCTAAATCAATGAACTTGTTGGCCACTGGGATCACATAAAGAATAAGTTAAACATGATGTATGATTAATTTTGCATGCAAGACTAAGAAGGTTAACACAAAATACTGACGTATATACTACTTGTGTGTAAAAGTAAGTTGGCCTGACGTTTTGATCCTAGCAGGATCTTCTACTTTTTCTAGGATCTAGCAGGATCGAAACGTCAGGCCAACTTACTTTTACACATTCTATTACACAGGCTCTCTAGTGGATAAGCAGTTTGCTAACAGTTTTATTTTATTTTGTATATACTACTTACCAGCACAAGGCCTATGTGAACATTAATATAAATCATGATGGGAACAGGAACCTATCTGACCGAACAAAAAATATTTACCTGGCTCAAGCCATCACGTCCCAGTCTGGAAGTTTGTAAAATCAACATTGTTGTCCATTTTCAGTTACATTTTTATCTGCATTTATTAAAGGGAAGAAAAATTCATGTGTAATTCTTCTGTAATTTCACCATGTGGTAATATTCTATCTTGATGTGTTTTAGTCTAAACTTCAGTGAATATTTGTTACTTTTCCCGCCTGAGAAAGTTTT
Source organism: Apostichopus leukothele (assembly GCA_010014835.2). Lineage (NCBI taxonomy): Eukaryota > Metazoa > Echinodermata > Holothuroidea > Aspidochirotida > Stichopodidae > Apostichopus > Apostichopus leukothele. The sequence continues at coordinate 8,941 of JAAAKB020255378.1, read as the reverse complement.
GATGAACTACAGTACTTTGACATGTGCACACTGTACTGTATAACATTGCAATCTCAGTCTCAGCAGTACAGACGTGCACGTTTCAATGCAACAAAACTTGACCTTTATACTCTTGGTCAGCTCATAAGTTGACATTACCCGTCAGATTTGGTGGAAAGGTCCCACAAAAGTTGAACAGAACTTTTTCGATACTTGAAAGAATCAAGCAACATGATGTTGGTCCATAAATACACAACAGGCTTCACCATTTAATAATAAGGGTTGCTCACATACTTTCTATGGACTTTACAACTAATCTATAAATAGCCGGGACATCCTGTAGCAATAGCCTTACTGCACAGTAGTGAAAGAACAGGTTGGATAGACCTAGCACAGGTATGATATTGTTGTGCTGTATAACTTTCTTATTTAAGAAAGTTTTGGTTTACAAAATAATTAACTGAATGACCCTGATTGCATACTTTGGTAATTTTATGCAAATATTCCGCAACAAATGATTTAAGGAATGAATTCTTCAATCGTGCAGACCACATTTTCATGAGTACAGTAATTCTAATTCAATGGTGCAGTGCACTGTTAGGCTTGAAAGGCTGTAGAGTTGCACACTTTGCAAGTTACAATACTGTTTCATAGGTCACCAAAAAATATAATTATGGGAAAAGATATTGCAAGGGTTGATTTGCAAAAGCACTTTTAGGATTTAAGCATTAAAGGTTTGTGTAATGAACCACTGGGTGAAGATATGACCCTGTAATGGTAGTAATGTTTAAGCTGGGAAGTCTAAACGTAAACTTGCCCAGCCTCCTTTTAGCATCCTGGCATTTGCAATACTTGCAAATTTTTTGGCAAGATTTAAGGAAGATGTTTGACTGGTTAACATTAGAGTCTGATTCAAGAGCGAGACATGATACTCCTTACTTTGGAACAAAGTAAACAGATCATCTAATACTGTAGTGCGATTGTTGTTGTTGTTGGGAATGGTACCGAATATTGAGCTGTTAGTGCCCTAGCTTTGTATTCAGTCTAGTCGTGTATCTGGTCTGATATTGCTTTGTGAACTACATGTAATTAAATTTAGGTTTGTTGATCTGACACTGTTAAACAAGTCTGTCCATTTCCTCTGCAGTTCTTGTTCGGTTTCAGCTAAGAAATTTTCCAGAACCAACCCATGATGCTCTGGGGTGAGTATTTATACATGTATGCTCTACACTAAAATAAGACTTAAATACTGTGGCTATGTCATTGTAACTGAAGTGGTGAGGCAGGAATTACAGGAGGCAAAAGTTTGGACTTTTGAATCATTGGATGTCATCTGAGGATTGAGACACCTACCATGACTGTCCTCAGAAACTAAATAGGCATCATTGTCTACAGTTTAAATGAGATCCTTGCAAGTTTTCCATCTAAAGTCAACTACTCCTGTTGTGTCGAGACAGTCTGCACAGCTACAGTAGCTAAGTACTCATCTCAAGTAATCTTCCTGGGCCCCCTTTTCTAGCGTGGTGTCAGTTTGTCTCAAGTTTTTATATTAATCTACATTTAGTCTACACATTTGTAGAGTGATTGTTCATACATCTCTTGGATATGGGTTTTATATTGCACTGAAAGAGATAGCTCATACGTGCGGATTTGCATCAGTTTGTGTGTGTATTTCTGTGGAATGCAGAATGTTAAAAGACTAGTCCATTGATATGTATGTTGCATGATCTGTTATTGAACGGGGGGTGATGAAGAACAATAGCTCCCAGTGTCAGCTTTGGCCTTCTTTAAGAAACATTCTGGAAGTTCTAATTTTCTAAAATCTCTGAGAGAAGTTTGATCAGCGACAGATGACCATATTATTCAAATTTGGATTTGATTCTGTCAACATTTTCTGTCATGAAATTTGTAAATAACAAATTTGCATATGGTCAGTTTTGTTTAAAAGGGTCATCATTGGAAAACGGAGTTCCTCATCTATATAACAGTACTTGTTGTGGTCTCTGTCCTATGGTGTCAATTATACTCAGCCTACTTTGCATATGCATTGTCGCTCCACAAATGTGTACAATTTAACTTCCAAGGCAGGTTGGGGTGGGCTGTAATTAACACACTGCATTTAGCACATACCTTAGAAACTGAAACATGACTAACCTTGTCCTATTTTTGGTTTCCTTTTGATACAGGAATGACATTACAGCCGGGGTATGAATATACCGAATTTGTAGACGATGAAGTACGTCTCTCTATGGCTTCTTTAGAATGTCGCCCAAGGAAGTCACAAGGTAAACGTTGCATATTAGTTGTTTAGGAAATCATTCTTTCAGTTTCAGCTTTTCAGAAATTTTGCTTTGATAAGAGAATGCTTAAAAGTGATTGGTACAACCCTGAGGTTTGACCCATTGCTGGGATAAAAAATACTGAAGTTGGTTCCCTGTTTTCTCTGCAGGTGGAGCTTTGGAGCTGTCATCTCATGTAGTGTTGAAGACCGCAAGAGGTGAATTTCTTCTTTGCACCCTGGAGAAAGGTCCAACACCTCAACAAAACTTGGATCTTGTTCTGCAGCCAAGGGAACGAGTCACCTTTAGCGTTGAGGGAACAGGTAGGATGAAGAACTTCATCACATCTGTGATTTTGTGACTACCCCTTTTACCCCTACTGTGATTATGAACTATGGCTTCAGACCCTATCCCTTTTACCCCTACTGTGATTATGAACTATGGCTTCAGACCCTTCCTCTTTTACTCCTACTGTGATTATGAACTATGGCTTCAGACCTTAACCCCTTTCACCCCCACTGTGATTCCATTTGTCCTCCCACTTATCTTTAAGGAGCTTTGAACAAAAAATGATAGGTGGAAATTGCCTATCATACATGGACATTTTTTATGGGGTAATAATATGTTGTAATGGAGAGATTAGACTGGTATGCTACGTTTTCATACCAAATGATGCCTCAATCAATTTTCAAACAAGCGTCTTTGACACCAAATTTTGAAAGTGTTGTAGGCATGCTGTTGTTGATGATCTATTATATATATATTTTGAATTGTAAAATGTTAATAAAGTAAACTGACATATATGTGTGTTGTCAAACTGAATGCATCAAATCAGCATAATAGATCACCTTTCTGTTACTTGTGGAGAGATGTTATGATGCAAACTTCAACCTGCGTCTGTCACTATATGCCGACTGATCCATATCTGCTCGTGTTTTCTTTCAAGGTATTGTACACCTAGTTGGCTACACCTCTGAAAGTCCCGACGAGCAACAGGTCGATGACGATCACATTGAGAGCTTGCCTCCACAGTTGATGCCTCCAGCTCACCAAGAAGAAGATGCAAGTCTGGAAGAACAACAAGGTAACAAATGAGGGGTATTTAGTTCGTTTACATTAAAAATTTTAAACTTACTGAGAGTTACAGCTAAACAGCACTTTCAGTTGATGTGTAAAAGGGACTCATTTTGACCCCTACTTCAACAGACAGGTTCCAAATCGACTGTCTGGGTGGTCCATTTTATTACTTTAAAAGCCAATTGCATGCCTGACAAAAAGGCAGTCACAGACAGGCTAACATCAGAACTTAAAGATAGTCTAAATATGTTGGATCAGTTTTTTTTATTTATTTTTTTTATAAAATGCTAAAGTGAACAATAGCCCATGCAGTTAACATACAATTTAGTTGATATGTGTCTTGTAGCAGTCTGATCGCATACATGTGCAATGTTTAAAGAGCTAATGTGAGTTTTTCATAGACTTCAAATTCAGAATTTGCAATCTGGTCCAGAGACTTAATTTTCCTCTCCTTTTTTGGAAACAATATTTAGTTAGGTCTCATAAACGTTGCAAAACCACGATCATCTTAAAGCCATTTTTAGCACTGGTCAGTGTGAACTGATTGGTAGACAATTTGCAAGCAATGTTTATATACATTTGTAATGATAGCTTGCTGTAAATGTGCATTACGTGTTACTCAAGCCTCTCATCTGTGGAATGTCGCTTATTACCATATTTCTCTCTCATTGCAGAGGATGAGAGCATTATTGTTAAGAATGAGCCTGAGTCTGTTGTTATTCCTATCCTGGAAGAGGCTTTAGAAGATATGGACCAGATGGGTAAAGAAGAAACAGCAACCGTCTCAATAGTTAATGTACCGACTAGCATGCAGGGGCCATCCCATATGCAAGGTATTGTGGTCTTAATAGGGGGAGGGGAGGGGGAGGAACAAGGGACAAAACAGCAACAGTCTCAATAGCTAATGTACTGACTAGCATGCAGGGGCCATCCCATATGTAAGGTATTGTGGTCTTCATGGGGGGGGGGGGATTTTCAGAGAATAATAATTCAGTGCTAACGATTTGAAAAGCAATTTTCATCACTTTTATAAAAAAGGTTATAAAAATACTGGAAACACTGGCTTTGTGTGTGCAAAGACGGGGGAAGTTTTTGATTTGTTTGTTTAGCAGTTCGATCATAATTGCATATAGGTCTCTGAGATGTGATTCCGTATGAATTATTCCTTGCTTGTATCGAGTGACTAAAACTGCTCTTTTGCATATGTGAATAGGTTTGGTCATTTATCCGAATTTTCCGATTGGATATGAACTACTAAATTATCCCTGTGAGCATATGAGAGACTATGTAAACTATGCAGCTGTCTCCCTTGGTAGGTATCCTCTGGTATTTTCATACCATTCTCTGTCCCCTCCTTTTCATTACGAAAAAATTGATTGAAATTTGTTAACTTTTCTCGTGATAGGGAATATGCCTCAAGAAGAAGAATACCCATACCCAGACATGAGCGATGAAGGCTGGATGCAAACACCTGACACGACCCGAACAGAACAACAGCAACAACACCAACAACCACAACATCATCAGCAACAACATCAGCAACGTCCACCACATCATCAGCAACAGCAACAACTGCCAGGTATTATATTTATATAACTAATTAACAATCTTTGCAAGTTTTGCAAAATTAACGATGGCTGATGGGGACAAAGCTCACTTAATTTCCTTGTTTGACTGTTTTACCCTAAGTCGCATTGTGAAGTTAATTGCCAGCTTATCTCTCACTGAACAGTGGACAATGCATGACAACCTTTGGTTTACCGCATTGATCATGACAATATTGATCATGAGAAGTATTTGTCATTCTCAAAAGATGACAGGATTTTTTTTGGGTACTGCTTTACATTAAAGATCATTCGCATCGTAAAACTCATTCAAGTAAATTGGTACTTGAAACCTTCCCAGACCAGTGGAACTATTGTTAATAGTTAATGATTATTATTAATGGAGGCAAAAGGAATCTATGCGATGGTGATGGTGTATGTGTCGTTTTGTGCTGCTTTGGTTCGTAAAGTCAGTAATTCCAATTTTCCCAACTTTATTGAGTTAAAAAAGACCTATAGATTTCTCTGGAGGTCAAATAAGAATTGAGAGTCTGAAACTGAAGATCTTGTAACAATTTTATTAGGAATTTTATCTCTTTGATAAACTTTAAACTTGGAATCTACGCATATAAAGGGGAAAAGGAATCTATGGAATGGTGACAGCGTGTGTGTTTGTGAATACGTGCTGCTTTGACACAATACAGAAACTCCAAAAGTACTACAGTACTGATTTCGCTTAACTCCCGTTGAAAAAAAATCAACGATCGATAACAAAAGTTGAAAATCGATAAAAAAAGTTGAAAATCGATAAAAACGAATAATTTCGTTGACAAGATTTAGACTACTGCGGGCACGGTTGTCAACGAAGTTTCAACGAAATTTCCACGAAAGTTATCGCGATCAAAAACCGCAAAGGCAATTCTAGACATATCAAGGTTGTGACTTGCGTTGAATCCTTAGTGTAACTACAGCCGTTTTCAGACTATACCAGAAGTTGCCGAGGAATATTACAAACGTTGCAAAAGTTTGATTGTATATAAGATAGAGTAAGTTCTGTACTAGGTGTTTGAAAAATGATTTGGCTAGGATAATAAAAACTAGTCTTGGTCGATCGCAACAAGCACATTCTACGACTCTTAAGTTATAGGCTAGTATTAAACTAAGATAAGTTTAAGTTAACTCACCAAGGAACGCAGCGTCAGAAAAACAAGAAATAAAAAAAAATATACACAATGAAACAGTCGTAGCTGGATATCAAAGAGATCTTTATTTCCAATAAATTCCTGTGTTACTTGACATACTACAGTACCGTTTACTACAGAACCGCACTCACTTTCAAACTTTTCTGAGAGCGCATTCCGTCCAAAAAATCTCCCCCGGCTTCAATGCACGCAAAATAAAAAAAATCCTGTTATTTTCCCCCTAGCCCAGCTACTGTAAGTTGCCCGCGAATGCAGATGGACTGCCCTGGTAATTAAGGTCGCAGCCTGGGTCTGGGCCACCTACAGTATGCTGCTTACATGTGCATTCCCTACCCTGGATATCCCCATCCACCAAACTTTTTTGAGAGGCTTAGTCCAATCATAAACCTGGCTTTGTCAAATTCACGCCTACCATCTGTTAATTAGCATAGTATTTATCTTCGTGGGGGGTTTAGCACTGCAGAACCTTTGGCTGGCTGCCTCTAGAAGCAAATTTTTTTTACCCCTACTGTTCGTAATGGAATGGATGTTACCTGTAACTAAGTTAATTGAAAACCAAATATTCATTCATATATATATAAGTAGAACAATCCAGCAGGGATAGAAAGTTTATCTTGAATGAACCAATCAGAAGTCGTGCTATTAATAAAACTTGAACACACCTGGCCAGCAAGAGAGTTGCAAACAATTGTTTCCATGACTACTAAGAAAATCAAGCAGTGGCTTGGGAAACCTGTGGAAAATGAATACTTTATATACCTACTTACGTTGCATACACACCTACTGTACTAGTAGGCCTTTCTATTCATTCAATCAAAATGCTCATACGATCATGGCTCTTGTCAAGACTATGTCAAACCATACTTACAGGGTTGGGCTAATTTGGTGAACTGTGTAAGCCACAGAAGTATTTCCATATATATTTTGTGTTTTTCTTACATAATTAAAGGATGTTATCTGATAAGAGCAAATTTCCTATGAATTTAGGAAGTGTTACAGATATGCTGTTACAATTATAATACAACTGTGATACTACTGGTGAAATTATAATGGCTCACCTTGTTGGACCTTTTGACAACTCTGTGACCATTTTCGTCTCCTTATTCAGACGCAAATAATAGACTGCAGGCATCCATCGACTGTCTGTTAGAGAGGATGCCTGGGTTGTCAGGACTAGAGGAACCGATTCAGGCATCGCGGTCAAAATTACAACAGACATCTTCCATCGATGAGGCAGACTCACATCTTAGAGCTGAAACTGAAAGGTTGGAAGAGAGGTTGGAGGAGGAATCTACTGAGAGGCAGAGACTAACTGCTGAATTAGATAGAACTCAAGGTGAGAGTTTGTGACTCTTTAACCCTCCCCTCCCCCTCACCCTCTTCTGCTGAGTCTTTGCACCCCTTGTGACACTTTACACTCCTGACAGGGGGATCCCCCCACTCTTTGGGCAAGTTAACTGTAAGTTCCCATGTGATAGGATAACTGAATAATGACAGTTTAAAAACACCTCAATGTTAAAAGAGAGAGAAATTGTTAAATGGAAAACCACATGCCCCACTCTTTACTGAGTGACTGCAGACTATAGTTCAGCATCAATATAGATAATATGGTCATTACTATACAGGTCAATACCTTATTACCAGCCACAAAATATAAGTGAAATTCATAACACATTCACCTAAATAAACAGACCATCCTATTTATAAACTACCATAAGGAAGAAATATATTTGTTTAAGCCCTCTTTGCCATTACAAGGTTTAGGCTGCAAAATTTGGAGTCTACAGTTCCTTGTGTAATATATGCAAATTATGCCTATATGTGTAATTCCTACATGTCTATAAACTTGAATATTGAAGAACCCCAAATCAGGAAAGAGAAATTGTAAAAGACACAGCAGACCCACCTACATGGTACTATCATTAATTATTCATCTTTTAGTTGTAAAATGTAGTGATAGGTGATAATATGTGAATATTCATAGCTCATTTGCATAATTTAAGCTATATGTGATATCTTGTGTTTTCCCTTGATTGGAACATCAATTGTACTCAAATTTTTTCATAGTACTGTTAGTTTTGTCCAGTATTAGACATTGTAACCATCAATACTTCCAAAATATACTATTCATTTGAAAAAAATGAGGTATATTGCAGTACAACTCATGAAGCTGAAATAGGCAAGTAAAGCTATATAGTCTAAGGTTCAGCCAGTAATCTTGCAACTTGCAATACTTGACACGGAGTAACATGCTGAGATCCTTTGTATCTATACCTTACTTTGGGGAAAGTCCCTGGAATCTGAGTAGAAAGTACTGATGGATGTTAAAATCCCTTCTAGCCTACGTTAATGTTCCATTTAAGGCTATGAAGCTTAGGCTGAGTAGTGGGGCATGGTGTAGGTGACACTATCCTATCACAGATATTCAAGTAGCGGAAAACATGCAAATGTGTTCTGCTCACTCAATAGGGCTTAATCTGCAAGTAAGATTTTGACAGAAAGTATCATTTTGACAGACAAGCACCAGTAACTCCAAACATGGGCTTAGAACAATTAAATTTGTCTTATTGAAGCACAAAAGTCTTAATTAAGCACATTGAAAACACATTGAAAGAAAAGAAAACATTGGTCCGTAGGTCAAATGGTTTTGTAAAGAAACTGAATAATACCAAAATGAACTTTTTTTAACATTTGTTTTCTGTTTTGCAATAAGTTCTTTATCAAACTTCTTCACAGTGTCCATCCAGTCATTTCCCCCCCATGCCCCCTCCCATACTCCCCCCCCCCCCCCCCCCCCCCTCCCCCCCCCCCCCTCTCCCTCCTTTTCATCTAACAATCCAAACAAAAGGATAAAAAAGAT
>JAAAKB020255368.1:0-10534 GCA_010014835.2 Apostichopus leukothele | reverse complement strand
AGGACTGTGGGCTCATAGGAGTGAACAGAGAGGGAGGGGGGAGGGGGGAATGGAGCCAACAGAGCGGGAGATGGAGTCAACAGAGAGGGAAAAGCTAAGATTTACAGCTTTATTGTATTAAACTTAATAAGAGGAGTACCCAAGTAAATCAACAACACAGAGGTGACTGCCAAAATCTATCCAAAAAGTTTTTGAAAGAGCACAAGAATTATAAGCCAGAAATCATGGGATTTTGTCCGATTCGAACCAGCGACTTCAAATCTTTAAGTCCTGTGCTCAGTAACTGTTGGGTTATATATTCATCCACTCTCTTTCTCTCTGAGATGTATAGGAATTAGGAGGGAATTAGAACTGTTGTCTGCAATCACGTTTGAATTTTTGTTAATAGAAACTAATAAAACCATCCTTCTTTATGATAATTATCATTTCCCTGGAGAAGTTAGAAATACGGTTAGAGGATACTCACAAATTTTCTGCGATGATCTTTGAAAGAAGCTCCTTTAGATTTTTATGGAAATTATCTGCAGAAAGAAATCAGTGAGAATTGTGAATTTTTATTGAGAGTTATAGAACATAATTCTGAAGTTTATAGAAGAGTTAAGTTACCGATTTGGATTAAATATAGAGATAAAAATAAATATATGTCCATATCTGCTCCACATCGTTTGACACACCAGCGTAAACGATATTGAAAAAATGTTACCAGATGATTGAGTACATAGACCAATACATGTCTATTAACAAATAACAGATTTTGCTGGCAACAAAATGAAATTTAGTCATATTTAACTACGCTGGCATCCCAAGATGGAGGTAAATTTCCTATAGGGTGATAACAAAAATAGATTAAAAATTTTGACAAAAGGCGACCATATTTGAATATCTGGCATTATTTGGGTAACTAAATTTAACTCAAGTGCTGGGACATTCAAACATCTTGTGTGTTCTCTTAGAATGTCTGAGAATAATTTGGAGAGTAAAGACCTCCAGGAAAGTACTTTTTGAAAACTTCTAGCAACTATAGCATGCTTTAATACAGCATACCTTTAAATTGGTACACTAGGAACTGTTTGATGTCACTGTCAAAACGTAGCAACAACTAACCTGGAAACACTTTGGCCACTGAGGCTGCATCTGTGCACATTCGGAACAAGACAAGACGAACCAGACTGGAGAGAGATCGGAACAACTGGAAATGAAGAAAAATGACAAAAAGCAAAACAATTAATTGTAAGGACGAAAGTAGCATAGATTTAAATATTTATGCTAATTAATATTCCCAATCTATCAGCCCTGATTTTGAAAATTTCCCACTGATCTGAAAGGACTAAATATCTCGTTGGTCAGCCAGATTTTTTTTTTCCAAGTTGCTGCAAAGATAATTTTAGTTTGCTATTGTTAAAGCACTCTGTTTAATAGACCTTTCATGAAACAAGCTTGTTCCATAAAGCACTGATATTTAACTTGTGACAGGTTTTTGTTGTACCTGTTGAAACTGTCAGTGAATGTAATTTTAACTAATGAAAAAAACAATAAAGCATCTGTATTTAGAGCACAACAGCTACTGTACTGGACCTCCTTAAAATGCAATAACTCCCTCTCAAACTGCTCAACTTTTGGAATACACTACTCAAACTTTGTTGGATCTGTGTGTATCAATAGGGTCACAATAGATATCTCAAGCATCGACCCCTGATGACCCTGAGTTTTCATGCTACGTATGAGAAAATGTGAACATTCTTCTTTAACACATATATGTCAGCATGGTACCACTTGGAACATACTGTTTATTTTCTCAATGCTAATATCCTAGAGCTAATTATAAACAGCCAGGGAAATGATATAAGTTTAGAAACTTGAAAAGCATCATTTAGATTAAATTTTGGGGTAATTATATTTATCGTCTACTTGAATTAGTTGGCTTTCCAAAGTAAATAAGGAAAGATACCATTCCATATTCCCTCTAGGTTCATAGTTAATTTCTTACAAGGGCTGATGGGAAACATTGTTTGGAGCAAGGAGCCAGACAACAAAAATATCACTAGGCCGGCCTATACCTAGATTGAGTAATGTGCAACATGTGCACTGGGTTCCAATGCCCAATTATTATTAGTTTTCTTTCTTACGGACTGGTTGGAATTCTTTCGCATGCTGGAGTTAGCCTCTGGGTCGCTTGCCTAACTTAACAGTATCTCCCTTATCCCACGTTGAGATACTGTATGTACAGTAAAGACTACTTACTGCAACTGTGTCATGTGTTTCTATCTTCAGGTTCTCTGTGGTTTTCTTGACTACCTCCTCTGGTGGGTGTATCAGATCCTTGTACATGAAAGACTGAGCACACAACTGCTGAACTTGATCTTTACTGCTTGCCTATAACAAAATCAGTAGTTTTAATCATTCAATCAATCAAAAATATTTGTACAGCATACTATCCAAACTTCCAAAGTCATACAATGGTCAGTGCTGCTTGGAGTCAAGAAAATGTTCTTGGGAACAGACAAGTCTTACGTTTCCATTTAAAAGTGTTGACATTAGGAGCTGTTTGAATGTCAGTGGAAGTATGTTCCAAACTTCAGGGAGCTACAACAGAGAAAGATTAAAGAATAACTTCAGCCTGGACATAGTTTCATTCCTGATATGTCAGAGTCAAAGAAACTCTGAGTTGATATAAAGTATGCTAAATTTCTGGAATTCTCTTTTAAGTTTAAGGCTAGACTGCTGATGAAATTCAACACCTTTGTCCTACTGCAAACTTAGTTACATCAGCAGACTCCTAATTTAGTTGTGACAACAATTGGACTAACGACATGCGTCGGTAACAGGCTACTACTAGTACTAGGTGATACTAATATTAGACCGCTACTAGTACTACATTAATTAGTACTACTACTAGCTTAACATTAGGCCTAGGAACCTAGGCTAAGCCTACGTACGGGGAATTCAGTCTGCTAGACTAGTCAGTTTGAGTTCAGCTATCGCTAATAACGTTCAAAAAATCCAGGCTTTTGGTAACTTGTAAAAAAATCGTGTAAAAGAGTACAACGATAACCTCGTCACATGCCTTGCCAAGGCTTTGTTTTGCTTTGGGGGTAGGCGTACCAAAAATTTCGCGTAACTAGTACCAACATGAACACTATACATTTAGAGGCGGAACAGCGGAAAATTTACTCAATAACTTCTTGCATGTACCTTCAAAAGGTGCCCTAATGGTTCCAAATCCAAGTCACAATCAGCCATTTTCAAAGTTTTGCAACAGTCGATAATAAATTTGTTTAATCATACAAAATATATCAGGAGATAGAGAGAAGGAACTCGTCTACTGGTAGCACGGACGTGAGAGGCGACTACAGAAATTCAACACAGATATGCAGTGTTGTTAACAAAAATACTAGCTGGTCACAAGTACATTGACATAACAGTTATAGTTCACTGTATTTCTGTGACGATTACGTAGACTGAATCGAAGATTCTGGAGTGTGGGGATTCTTTGAATATCATCACTTCGGGATGTACACAAGAGCCAAGTAAAGTTCCAAGTCCAGCTTGCTCGATCCGGTCCCCCCCCCCCCCCCCCCCCGGCTGGGAGACATATTCTCGATACCCGGAGCAAGATCAACGTAAGTGGAATTGGATTCTCTAAAAGGAACGATAGATACATGGGGAATTGCTCCTTCCGTTACATTTAGTTTTAATTTAATTTCAACTTTATCTAAAGAAGGTAAGTTGGTTAGACGTCGCTATAATCTTCCCCAGGGGCCTTCGTAAAACAAAGTGACACACTAAGAATTATTTTGAAAAGAAGTACATGAAATAAGACAATACAAAGTAACATAAATAAACAATGACCAACAGTTACAATCAAACAAGGGGATAAAGCCATTTGGACAAATTTGGAGTGGACTATAGATCTGGTAAGGGGAGCAACTGACAGACAAGCGTCGCCTGAGCTATAATTTAACATTTTTTTTCTGATTATGCTCGCTTCTTACCACACAGTAATAACAAAAAAAAGGCCCCGCATGTGAATCACAATGACACGCAGCGAGAGCGATTTTCTTAATCGACCCCAGCTAAACGTACGGTCCCAATTTGTGATTCCTGCATGAGACGTGATTCCATTCATCCCACACCGGTCATGGTCTTACTAATTCAAGTGATGATGTCATGTGTGGAATAAATATTCATTAGCAAAAGCTAGATCAATACTATGCAGAAAGGGGCTACTATTACCGAGCCCACTTCTGTCGATAACAGTCCCTCCAATGAATAGAGAACTCACTTGTATCGATCACGTAGCTGTAAATATATCTTTCGTTGTTATAGGCTTCAACAGATTTAATGGCGGATTCCATGTTTACAACGAGATCTTTCACAAATTATTCCAACAGAGATTTTGAAAAACAGCTGAAAATTATCAGCACCTTTTTTAGGGTATCATATTTCTATCAAAATGTGGGATGGATCGATTTATACTGGTATGTACTTCTTTGTCACTAAGTTATGAATGTTGGCTTAAACGATAGACCTACGTGTTTGGGGTGTAAGACACACCTTACAAGTAAAGAACACAACAAAGATTGTTCCCTGAACTAAGTAAGGAAAAGAAAAAAACAGAGGAAAACGACATGTTTTGTTTTTTATAGAATATTTAATTGGTTTATGACGTATTAGACCGCGTCAATCCTTACAGCGATTGACCTTTGAACATGAGTAAAGAGTTATTTGAGACTATATGAACTATCGTAACGCATTAGCTAAGTAAAAAGCTCAATGACCTATATTTAATTGTCAGAAAAAGGCATTTTATAGTGGGCGGTGGTGGGTTGACGGGAAAATTTGAGAGAAGGGCAAGATCGCGACATGAGGAGATTCCACTGGCATGACAAAGATTCAATAATCATGTGGTTCATGATGTAAGAATTTCTTGTACTACGTAAAGTGTATTACAAACACATCTCTTCTTCCATTAGTGGTTTCAAGTGTGTGAGAGTAAGTGAGAGAGATGGAGTGAGACCTGGAGGGGAGGGGGGGGGGTATAGAAGGTTAATCTTGTAATACTTTCAGTAAGACAGGTGTGTATCGCTTTCAGACAGTAGGAACGGGGAGCAGCAAATGGTTAAACTGTCAACTTCCTAAACTGATTCAAATACTCTACATGTGGACCACAATGTATCATACAGTGGCTTATACATGAGAGAGGGAGGCTGGGGGGGGGGGTGGAACTGGGAGATGGGGGGTGACCCCATTTGTCGCACCCTCCTTCTCTAAAGAAGGAGCTCTATAATCACGCATAAAAAGTTAACCACGAAACTAAAAGGTTCAGGCTATATATGTGTTTTTGTGTACGGGGATAGGGTGTGGCACAAACATTTCTGCATAGACGATGAACCGATAAGCTGACCCTTTCCACGCCGTCCCTTTCCCTTATAAATCTGCTATAAATAACTCAATGAATTCTGGAGTAGTTTTTGTATGATTTCAATTATAAAGGAATAAATCTTAGAGTTATTAAATATGTAGTAATTACAGAGTTTATTTAGTGAAACGAAGCTAATTATCCAAACTGACAGCTTCGTAGATTTGTTCTGAAGTTGAGATAATAAAGTACTGCACCCTGCGTTACTTTTATTTAATTAATAAGTAAAACATTGTGGAATGATTTCGATTCTATATAAAAGCGTCATTGTCCACATTAAAAGATAAATCACAACAAACCAAACCAAGTCGGATTGTGTTTGTGTCTCCGTGTTTCCCCGCCCCCCGCCAAAAAAACAACAACAACAACAACCAATTGAAACACAAATAACCAAAAGACGATAGACTCGAGAGAACTGGTCAACAGTACACATGGGTATCTCTATATTGAATTTGCTCTACTGTTTTATGCAATGATTTGAATAATTAATTTACTGTTCTTTATATTTTACAGAAATGTCTCGATGTTTCCAATCAGTGAATTCACTTTGAGCCGACGATGGCGAAAGATCCTCCTCCATCACAAATCCAGCATTTCAAATTCGTCGCGCCTCCAAAGAAAAAGAAAAAGAAAAAACCCAACCCAGAAAATAAAGAAGGTGGAGAACAACAAGCCGAGGAAAAAGCTCCGACTCCCAAACAAGAAGAAGAAGAAGATGAAGAATGGAAGAAAGAGAGGGAGAGAAGAGAGGAGTCACTGAAGAGAGCTAAGATATGGGAAGAGAAACGAAAAGCAGAAAAGAAGGGATTAAAACCCACAGGAAGAGGAAGAGGGCGCGGGAGAGGCAGAGGAGGACCTAGGCGTTCCTCACTTGGGACAGGTAGAAGATCAGTGCGAAAAGTTGGTGCCTTAGATGAAATTCCTGAAGCTAATGAAACTGACGATGCAAATCGAAAAAGTGCATTGAATAATGGAAAAAGGCCAACCACAAAACAAACTTTACGCCCTCCTACAAACCAGTCAACTAGACCTATTACGTCACAGTCCAAACGGTCAATCACATCGCAGTCCAAAAGACCTTTGACCAATCAGAGTAAGAGAGAACCTTCTAGAATTTCTAATAGGCCACCGACCGTTAAGTCACAACGCCCAGAAACATCGAAATCACTTCGTCCAGGAACAAATCAATCTCAGCGACCGGTTACTGCTGCAAAGGAAGCAAAAGAGGAGAGTGAAATAAGCAAAGAGGATAAAGAGGAGATAGATGAAGAAGACAAGAAAGTTATAGAGGAATCACCCATTGTAGATGTACCTAAGGAGGAACCGAAAGAGGAGCCACAGGAAATACCCAAAGAAGAACTACGTGAAGTCCCGAAAGAGGAACCCCCTGAGGTAGATCAAGTAAAGGAGGAACAAAAACAGACAGAAGAGAAAAATAAAGAAGGGAAACAAGACGAAGGAGCCGCTAAAAAGCCTCCTGACTCACTTCCTAGGAGATTGTCTGTTTTTGGAAAAGTCGGTCTTTTCTCTAAAAAACTTTTCAAAAAAGTAGAAGAAAGGAAAAAGGCAGAAGAGGAAAGTCAAAAAGCTGATGAAGAGAAGGAGGAAGAAAAGAAAGAAGATGAAAAATCGGAAGAGGATGAGGTCAAAGTCGACGAAGAAGGAGAGGAGAATGGAAAAGATAACGAAGTAGTAGCAGAGGAGGATAAGGTTGCAGAGGACTTGCCGAACACGGAGGAAGAGCCGATTCAAGATGAACAAGCCGACGATAAAACGGAAAACGAAGAAGTCGAACCAGAACCAAAGATACAAAATGAGAAAGAAGAGGAAAAGAAGGAGAATAAAGGTTTGTTTGGATTTTTAAGAAGAAAAAGTAATACGGACGATGCTATTTCCATGAAGACCGTATCTCAATCTAGAGTAAGTTTACTCGGTCGCTCGAGAGCAAATCTTCAAACTGTAGATCGAGCTCCGAGTGTTATATCTAAACACTCAGTTGCTTGTAGTCCATTCATATTTGATGAAACTTCAAAAGTCGAAGAAGCCCCAAAGGATGAGGTCATACCGATACCTAAAACAGACGTCAAAGAGGGAAAAGACGGTATAGGTTGGAATAAACTTAAGACCACTTTATTTGGATCAAAGAATTCAACAACTTTAAAAACAGAGGTAAAGGAAGCTGCTCTTCAAAGAGATCTTACTGAACCTCCTAGCAATGATACAGAACAGACAACGGAGCTGAACAAAGGGACATCTGAATCATCTCAAGTAAACGAAACAGTTCCTCACAAAACTCACGCGGAAGATACTGCCGAGGGGGAAGATGAAAACCAAGATCCCAAGGAGGAATCAACTACTGAGGGAACATCTCAAAAGGGAAAAGGAAAAATAGGGAACAGACCGGTGATTATTATTAACACCACTCCGAACGATGCATCATTTCAGTCAACTCTACTAAAAGCTTTATCTGGCGAAGGTCCTTCTGACGATACCAGTGAAAATTCTCCCCAAGGAGCTCAGCAGATGCCCATGCAAATGCCAATGGGTATGCCAGTTATGAACCCAATGATGAACCCAATGATGATGAACCCTATGCTTAATCCGATGGTTAATCCTTATATGTCCCCATATTATCCACAGCAAGGGTTCTACCCGCAGATGATGCCGCAGATGGTACCAGGTCCGATGAATCCATTCCCGCCTGGTACGTACCCACCTGGATATGGTTACCAGATGCAACCGCCGCAGCCACAGTTTTTCCATAGCCAAACGAGGGAGAAACCTGCACCATATATCAATGATACAGTGATTGTCTCAAAGAAGAAGACTAAGGATAAGTCGAGTAGTAATAGATTAAGCGGAGGTGCTCTGGCGAACTTTGCTCAAAAATATCCTGCAGCGGAAGTGCAAGAAAGAGTCCGGAGGAAGATTGAAGAAGGGGAGAAGGAAGCCCAAGAAAAAGATTTAACGGATGAATGGTTCGAGCGGAGTGATTCGGATGACGATTTTTATAAAACAGAAAAGAGGAAACTCAGGAGAGGAAGAAGAAGAGATATGTTGTATCAACAAGAGAAAGCAGAAAAGAAAAGAGTAATCGATGAGGAGCAAAAGATAGAAGCGAAAAAGGAAGAAGAAAAGGAAAGAGAAAAGAAGCAATTTGAAAAGAAAATGCAGGGATTGCTCAGTTTGATTGAAACTGGGGAGGAAGTACAATTAGCAAAGACACCAGAAGTAAATGATGAGGAAGTTGACGAGAAATTGACACAAGAAAGAGACAAAATTCTTAAAAATTCTTTGAAAACTGATGTACCAGATATGGATTTAGAGAGCTTTTTGAAAGAGACAGAAGACAAGCCAAAAGATGACGAATTTGCTAAAATGTTGGCAACTTTAAATGCTGAAGCGTCTAGTAAGAGAGGTGCGAAAAATAAGAACGGAGAAGATAAGAAAAGTGGTGACGTTTCTAATGAATCTGGAGTTGAAAGAAACGTGGTGCAAGAGAAAAAGAAAACGGTAAAGAAGAACCATAAACTTGATGATGCTCTAAATAACTTATTACAAGCTTTAAACAAACCGGCGAAACAAAATAAAGGGATTGGAGAAATAGAAAAGAGTGAAAAGGAGGAGATGGAAAAGGAGTTGTTGACCCAAAAGGGAGAAACAAATGGATTAGACTTATTTGTGAAACAAGGCTTTACTGAGAAAAGTTTGCAAAATTTGAAAACATCCAATAGTATTCATGTTTCCCCTATATCCTCTCGAGAGGCGTCAGGTGAACTTCAGGTTGGAGCGCCATCAAAGAGGGAGCCCTCTTATCTTCCGTCCATCCAGGTTGGACCTGGAAGGAAAATGACGCCAGAGGAACTTCTTTACAATGCTCAGAGACAACTCTTTGAAGCACAAAAGATCTTAAGTCCTTCTAATGCTCCGACATAATTTTAATTGTGATATAGGCCTATGTCCTTATTGATTCAATACAATATTATATTTACTTTGAGGGAAGGGGCGTGGGTGGGACCTGGGTTATTTATAAGAGAAGCATATACAAGCTATGTGGCAGCGATGCTGCAATGAATGATCTGGTAAAAAAATGGAAGGATTGTTCGTTTGTGAGATATAAGTTCACAAATTATGTCAAATGGAGGCTATTTACTGCATGGGTGATGTCACAGTGCCTCTAAAAAGGTAATCGCTTTTCAGTTTTGCACTCTATACTCTTCGTTTTGCTTGAAACGGCTTTTAAAATTATCTGTTCGATTCCTTTTCAGTTTGCATATAAGTGATAATGAGTGGCTTTTCTATTATATTAGGGGACAATACTCTTGACGATTAGACAAATTCAACTTCATCAATATTGGCATCAAATTTAGAATATTTTATATATTGCTAAAAATTTTTGGAAAAATATTTTTCTGGTGATTCTGAATTATGACTAAATCATCATTTCCAGACATCAAAGTGTGTTACATGAGACAAGTCAATATCTCAGTGAGTAAGAAAAAAAAAACTTCCAGAGTGACAGTGACATGTTTGATGAATTTGCAGCATGAACGACTATTGTAGTGCCTATTATTTGAATTTCTAGCATATTTGGAGCCAATAGTTGATGACTTTTTTAATATATAGCATTATACCATCATTCGACAATAATTTCTAAAACAACACTTTTGGCATCATATATACCAAGGTTTCCACAAAGCATTAACTAAAATTAAACTTATTTCCTGAGAGGTGACATGTATATAGTTATAGCCACCCATATAACCCCATCTGTGACCACACCATTACCATGCTGCCATGTAGTTTTCGCTATGTGATATATAGAGCTCGGCATGTAGGTAACAAGTAAGAACTTGACACAGTGCCAGTATTGTAACTGTCATGTTTTTCTTTGGCCCATGGTAGGACTACGTTTGCGTCAGAGGAAGTTTTGTGATGATTCAGTTATATGTCGTAATAGCAGATTCATTTAATGTATTAAATATGAAATAGCTTACAAATGAAAACATTGCAGATCCAAATAATTACTTCCGCAGACAAATAAACATATACCTTCTGTGTTTCATCTCATGATCTCCTCCCCTCCCCCTCCCTTCCCCTTCCCCTCCCCTCCCC
>JAAAKB020255357.1:0-10535 GCA_010014835.2 Apostichopus leukothele | reverse complement strand
AAAGGTTTGTAAATATTCATTTTCCCAGGCCCAGAGACTATTATTCATGGTTGGGTCTACTCCCGGCCGGGGGTTTGAGGCGGTTGTTGGGTGGGGGGGGGTAGGAAGGGGGAGCTGTGACAACTATCATCTACTTGAGGGTACATGGAGAGAGTCCAAAATTTATTTAATCGAATGAGGAGGGAGGCAGCTGGCCGGGAGGCTTTTCTGGTTTAATCTGTAACCCAGGTTTCATCCTTTCCAAAGTTTGAATGCTCCTCATGTAGCAGAATTAAAAGCTAGACAAAAGTCGGAATTAATCTTGTCAGCAGCTGTTCACCGAGTCGGAGAATCAGTTTTGTCTCAATGTAATCAGATTTAATAAGCAGCAAATTGTCTTCCAAATCTTTGGCTGTATCATTCATGACAGTTCTGGTTCTGCTCTGGTATTATTTTCAGACAAAGGAATTAGATGACAGGACGGAGAGATTCGATCAGGATAAAGAGGCAAGACTGACGGAACACCAACGACTAGTTGAGGAGAACGACAAACTTACCCTGCGCATTGAGGAAGAGGAGAAGAAAGTTCTCTTTGCGGAGGCTGAAAGAGAGAGAATCCAGGATCAACTTCAAGAGACAGAAGAAGCAAATGCTAAACTCGAGACGGAGGCGAAGAATTCCCTGGCTGGTAATTACGTCTTTAAGCAAAATTGACATCATTTTGATCGTTGTGATCTTATTTTTAGTGATTCTCTGTAGATTTTGAATAAAAAATGTAACGTTACTGGTGAAATGAGGATAGTCCCCTTTAACACTTGTTTCTTGACATTGAAGACATTTTGTTCTGTAACTGACAAAAAAACAGAGATTTTGGAGTTTTGTGACGTCATTTTGAAAAAAAAAACAATGTTTAATCCCAGAATTATCATTATTTTGCACAGAAATTGAAAGCTCCAAACTTGAAAAGGACACTCTTGAAAAGAATTTTGAGGAGTTACAAAATGCCGAACAGTTAGCAGCGGCTGACAGGCGTGATGACCAGGAGAGGCTTTCTAGCAGAATCAGTGACCTGGAAGCCAAGAACAAAGAAATGTCTGAGACAATGGAGAAGCTGAATGAGGACAATGGAGGGTAATTAATGTTTTACAAAGAGTTAACTTTAGAAGAATAGATTTCAAACGGTTTGGATATGGTCTGACACGAGTACCAAAATCCTTCATAAATTCCACCTCATTAGACAGACCTCATTTGAAACAGAGACATGGTTGAGGTGTTAGTGATGAGGCATGGCATGGAGTGGGTTTATTGCTTTTGCAGACAAACTCTTTAAGTCCCAGAACAGTATATGAATGCAATGAAAGATATCGCTAGGAGCATGCAAACTTGCTCCTGGAATCCACTATAAAATGCAATCAAAGATATCGCCAGGTACATGCAAACTTGTTTCTTCCCCGGTATGATATCACGTCAAAATGCTAGCTGGCTAACAACTCATCTTCTGTGTATTTCTTCTTTGGTAGACTCATTGGTGAGGTAGAGCCTTTGAAGTTAAAGTTACACGAAGCTACTCAATGCATTGAAGATATGAAAGAAAACTTGAAGGTAAGATATGAAAATTAGTGGAAGGTAATGAGCTGTTTTAATGTGTAGGTTCTCAAATCTCGATAGATTTTGTTGTTAAATTTCAGACAGTCTGCAGTCAAATTTTTGTGGTTTTGTGAGAATTATGCCAAGTTAATACCAAAGGAAAACTGCAACTTCAACAACCTTGCCAACCATTCGGAAGGAATTTTACTTAAAGACACCCCCTGCCCCTCTCCCCCCCCCCACCCTCCACAACTTCATAATGAGGCTGCATAATATCTATTTACCCTTTTAACTTCTAATCTAGAAATCTGAAGACTCCAAGGAATTTTTGAATCAAGAGAGAGAATCCTTGGAAGAATATATGATGGAGTTAGAGGAGAAACTAAAGACCATGACCAATGAACTGACCGGCTGTAAGAGAGTCTTACAAGAAGAGAGAAGGACATCACAACTGGCCAGTCATAATGCAAAGTAAGGAATAAAACAAAAGACACTGTATTGCAGAGATCTACGTATGTTGTATGGTCCCGACTGGCCATTCATAATGCAAAGTAAGGAATAAAACAAAAGACACTGTATTGCAGAGATCTACGTGTGTTGTATGGTCACAACTGACCATTCATAATGCAAAGTAAGGAATAAAACTGAAGACACTGTACGCAGTGATCTATTTTGTATGGTCACAACTGACCATTCATAATGCAAAGTAAGGAATAAAACTAAAGACACTGTATGCAGAGATCTGTGTTGTATGGTCACAACTGACCATTCATAATGCACAGTAAGGAATAAAACTGAAGACACTGTACTCAGTGATCTATGTTGTATGGTCCCAACTGACCATTCATAATGCACAGTAAGGAATAAAACTAAAGACACTGTGTGCAGAGATCTGTGTTGGATGGTCACAACTGGCCATTCATAATGCAATGTAAAGAATAAAGCTGAAGACACTGTATGCAGAGATCTGTGTTGTATGGTCACATGGCATGGTTACAATAACTAGTTGTCAATAGTAGTACTATGGTTACATAACCATCTCTCACTTCTTAACCACAATCAACCCCAGAATCTTTCTTTCAATGTTACTGTACATGAATCCAATGAGATTGGATGTGCAGGTCTATGTTGTATGGTCAAATGGCATGGTTTAAAAGTGAAATGACTGAACAAATTTTTCGACTTTTTCCCATACAAGTAATACAGTGACTTGAGTTCATGGGTTAGGAAAATCCCTGGCAATTACTCAGTTTGACCTTAAAATGAAGTGAGCTGTTTATGACTGGCTTTTCCTTGCTTCAGGTGGTGTAAATTGGCTCAAAATATGTACCTGTCCCTAAGCTGCCCTGTTCTAAATTATCATGCACTTTTTGCATATGGAATACCAAAACTTAACTTGTACTGCTGTCATGTCCCTTAAAGTTTCAGTTTTCTCTCCATTCCCCCCCCCCCCTCTGTAGGGAACATCTGCGAAGTAGCCAGAGCGAGCTGGAACACACCAGACAGAGGGCGCACCAGATTATCATACAGCAGGGAGCACAGATCAGCTCGGCTAGCACCGCCCTGGCGGACCTCGTTGTGAAACTAGACCAATACAACTCAGAAGAGATGGTGACCGCAGGAGAGGTAAGGGAGTAAACTTAGCCATAGATGTAGAAGAAATATGAAAAATCATGTGAGAAAATGAGTTTGAAACAAAAACCCAGTTTACATGTGAGCGATTTATTTCTTAAAAGTAGAGATGCATTGTATTCTTGCTTAGTTTCCTATTATTTGGTCATCTTTCAAACAGAAATTTCAACAACTTTGGACAAATATATTTTCTTTGCTTTTGCCACATCTAGGGCGTAATTCCACAGCGAGAGGACCAACAGACGCACTCCTCCTCCTCCTCCTTTGTGTTCTCCATCCTCAACTCACCCCTATCCAGAGGAGACCAGACGACCACCTCAAAGGATTCATCGTTCCGTGTCGGTATTAAATCAAGTGTTAGTAGCTCAAGCAAAGTCTCGAGAAGCTCAGAAGGTTCAAGATCTTCTCCAGAATTCGAGGAAACATCTGGACTTGGAAGGTCGTGTGATAGCGCCTTCAGTCTTGTGACACCTGCTAAGATCAGGGCTCCGTCTGGTCGGACGGAGGTCGATAAATCAATGGCCGAGCTGGTACAGCAAGTCAACGATCACTTCAATCTTCTGATGGAGAGAGTCCTGAATAGGCTGGAGTGTTCCAGACAAACAATTCAAGAACAGGAATTTAAGAGGTTAGTTTCGGGTTCTGTAAGAAGAGGATGGGCATTGAATCTTAACATCATATGTATATGTGTAAAAGTAAGTTGGCCTGACGTTTCGATCCTAGCAGGATCTTCTTCAGAGGCTAAATGACAAGTAACAGAAGGTACAAAAACACGCACAGAATACAGACAGGTTAATGAGCACGGTGAACACAATGAGATACATGTAAGGGGATTATTGGACAAGGGGTGGAGAGAAGAAAGCAACATGGGAAGAGGAGAGGTAGGAGAGGTAGGAGATAAACTGTGGAGGGACTGTATATATATTGTTATACTCTTTATAGGTATCGCCGTAGTCTGGTGGTTAATGGGTTAGTGTCTTCTTTATTGTTCTAACTTGGAGATAAAATCAATCTTTCTTTACTTAGACAAAACAATTTCGTGAAGATAGTTGTTGTGTGAGAAACACGAGCAATATGTTGGTCCATATTGATGTAACATAGAACGTTGCAAAGTACAAGTTGACACAAATTGTTGATTAGAATTCAGAAGTGAAGTTAAATAAATGAAAGAAGATTAAAGTTGTCCAGTTGTTTTGTTTGTTTTTACTGCCTTCTTTGGAGTGACATCGTCGATGGCAAAAATCAGTCAGACCGAAAAAAAACTTGCAATGATGTCTAAATATGTTATGCGAGCTGGTGGTATGGATTATAAAAATAACCAAAATTAGAACCTACTACACACCTACATTAAAAAACGTTTGCCATATTATTATATAAGTCA
Source organism: Apostichopus leukothele (assembly GCA_010014835.2). Lineage (NCBI taxonomy): Eukaryota > Metazoa > Echinodermata > Holothuroidea > Aspidochirotida > Stichopodidae > Apostichopus > Apostichopus leukothele. Next base: position 5,956 of record JAAAKB020255357.1, on the reverse strand, counting down.
AGGAAATGCTTCTCCAAATATCTTTTTTTGTTGTCGACAATATCAAATAAGATCATTAAACAATGCTTGGTTCCCAACTGCTAAGTTCTTAGGAAGTGGCTACACCCACCACCTTTTACCATTGACTACAGTACCCAACGTGTTGTAAATACGTAGCTTTTGGGGTGATTTAGAGGATACAGTCCAACTGTCAGAATAACGAAAAGCAAATGGACAGTTAAGTTTCAAGAGGTAAGCTAGTATACCTTAAGTACACCTTTTCATGTGTATTTATTACCCTTATAATATGCACATGTTTATTGCTTACCTGCATACGGTGTTAACCTCTTTCCCTGATAACTGTTATGACAAAGTGATAAAATAAACTTTCTTTGCTGTTTGGAATGATGTCAGCTTCTGCACTTTGCCACACTGGCTGCGTGCTTGACAACTTCTTGTTAAGTGAGCTGACTGTGGCCTAAGTCTGTCAACTGCCAATGGTGGATGAGGATTCAAAATTGACACACTCTTTGCAGCAGGTAGACCAAGGGTAAAACAATGGCGCTTAGCTTCAGAAATATCCATATTATTATTGTATTACATTGCCTTAAATACTGAAAATAAAGATAATTTATGCCACAATATGGAAGGTAAGTCATGGGGTTTAGAAGTCGCTCCATAGAAAGTCACCAAATTATTAAAAATCAACATCAGATCTTCCTTTCCTTACCATCAAGGTTACAACTTTAACTAAACATTCATGATATTGTGCCCAGTGAATATCTGTGGCCAGTATTATGTCGCATTTTGCTACCCAAACTGATCAAATTGCTCCGTAAATGTCGAAATTTGTACGCATAATCCTCCGGTTTCGCTGATTTTTGTGATAAAGAAATCAGCAAACTTCAAAACTGCTATGCAAAATTAAACACCAATTATTCCCAGTGGGTAATTGTCCTTTGGACATACTGCAACCTCCAGTGGAATTTAACCTGGTCTGGCCGTTACCTGTATAAAGTTTAAACAAAGACATTTACAAGAGTACAAAATTCTTTATGTCTGTGTGGGCTGTAGCAATGTGACAACGCCTCATTATGAAAAGTTATTCAAAGAGAGAGAGACAAAAGTGATCACACAGAACAAAATGCTTTATATACTCTGTGATATGGTGCAATAGGGGGTATAATCTTCTGGGTGCAATATTTTGAGACACCAGTACAGATAGTGGATAAAGGAGTTCATGACTTCAGTTACACTTTACATCATTAGGTGTATCTGAAATGTATTGATGAAAATATGGCAACATGGTGTAACTTTGTTAGTCAGAGCCATCACCGAAATATTTCATAGTTAGATGGTATGTTCTACCAGAGAATACCAATTTCTTTTCATTTGCTTTTAGTGAAGGTCTACAACTAGGGTTTATTATGAAGACACAGTTATATAACGTATGATTGAATTATAAGGCTTCTTTAACTAGTTAGCATTACACATGAGATTTAACATTAAGCGTAGTATTAAGTTAGCAAAACCTAGATTTTTTAATCATTCTAACAAATTAATTAATAGGCGGTTAGGATTACCTTTAATTACCGTGCACATTTTACACAGACGTTGCAATTAAGGTGTTCAAGCACTAACAACGGACGATAATCACGCACATGTGAACCAGAAATTCATGTCTGGGTTTTTTTCCCCCAAAACGTCCTTATTTTCAGTTTTAAAAGACCCAGTTTTTCAAAACATAAAAAAGCCATGCAGACAACACAAGCAAGACGGTGCTGGATACCAGAAAAGCTGGTGCTGGATACAAGTCACGGTTTGTGATTTAATTGTACAAGTTGGAACCATGCCATCAATGACAATATCGAAAAGTGTAAACAAGTTTAAAGCTTTCACACCTATTTAGTTACTATCAACACTCTAGAAGAAGTAACCTTGTTAATCGTGCTCAGCTTGCCCAATTGTCGTGATGAGGAATTGTCCGGGTGACGGACAGACTAGTATAACGAATATTAGTTGAACGTTTTTCTGTATGTATCTTCGCAAATAGTGTATTTATAAACCTGAAACATATGTCACTATGTTGACGTCGACTGTCGTACGGATAGTGCTGTCTGGGGTTTTGTTGATTGATGTTGTATCGTCAGGTATGTATGTCTGAGTAAACTCTAAACATAACTTAATCGGAAGATCACTGCTTCCTTAATTATCATGTGTATTCTAATTGGACTAAGCGTTTACTCTCCATATGTAACAGGTTTGCTATGATACAGAATATAATGACCACAGTTTCCATAGTCAGAAGAAAACAAAGACTGCACAGGATAAAATGACATTGAAAAGCTTACATATCTTTTCACACTTTAATTTTTAACAAACGGAAATAATGGTTAGAAACGTATTCCTTAGTTAATTAATTATTTTATTTAAGTCGTCATGGGATCCGTTAAGATCGATACCCATAACGATACTTTGAACGGTGTTTCATATTTTGTCGGTTTTATTTTTAGAACAGTGTTTTACATATAAAGCTTCTGGTCCGGAAAACTATTGGCAGCTAGCTATGCGCTGGTAATCTATTTCAAACCACGTTCATAACCTTCGAATAAATATTGCAACACTACGCAGACAAGTACAAGACTATAACTTTGTAAAGTCAGCCATATCATGGCGTCGGTTGTAATGCCTTGCCTGCGTGATTAGTGTTAAATCTAACACTTCAGAAAAGACCGTCAAACTAGTTTTTGTTCTTTCCTCGTTTCTACATTTCAGAAGCGTTCAAGTTGAGCACACTAGTTTAGACTAGACTAAGTTCAATTTTTTTGTGGTTGAGAAGAACGCGCCAGTGCCCAATCACAATGTTTGTTTGCTACAGGTATGTATGACGTATACAAAGCATGATAAGATATAACCATTTAACGCGTAGTACTGAAGAAGGGTCATATAAACTGTTATCTTTTACAGGAATCTTTTCATAAAATGTTCCTTGAGTTTAATGGAAAATAGGGCAAAAACTAGCCAAATCCTTGGAACTAATCAACGTTTGGTTAATCTAGTCAACTTGGCAGTTACCGCGAGCTTAAAAATAATGTATTGACTCAAGCTGAAGGTGTAAACGGGGTTCGTGGGTGAACGTTGGTAAATGGTGGTTGAGTTAAAGAAGGATGATTAAGCTAAAGACGGGTGGTTTACATAAAGAAACGTTAGGAAGATTTGACAAATTTGATTGGTGTCCAAAACCTCTTTCTGAGATTTACAAAACATATAAATGAAGACATGTGGTTCGTGCAAGCTGTGCTGGTTTTCTAGCCCAATTTTGTAATTCAGTTGTATGATGCGTGCAAATTTTGATTTATAATAAGAACCGTGATATATGTTATGAGGAAAACCATGTTCGATATAACATCGTGCTTTTAATGTATTGACCACGGTCTCTCTAAGTCTAGTTCTCAATTCGTTTTACAAGCATAACGTGACATGTGTTAAGTTGAAATTGGTTCTACTTTTCATAGATTTCATAAAAGTGTGCATTGTGAAGCAGCTTACCAAACTTAATCAGAGCTATCCTATTAAGTCAACGATGCTAGCTTAGAAACCTCAGACAGAAGATCTGTTAACAGTCTTTCCCTCTATTGAAGGAAACAAAATCAATTTATACTAATTATAACTATTGATTGTATAGGAACTATCATTTGCTAGCTTGGCAATGAGTTTAGAACGGACGATATTGCGGTACCTCGAGTACAATATTATGTATAGGATATCAGAGGTAAGAGTAGACCAATAATAAAATATTTTATCAAAACTTCAGTTAGAAACTATAAAAACCATGGATGGGTTGGGTTTGAGTGAGTAATCTTTCATATTTGGCACCTTTAGATACCTAGCTATGCATGGCACTTTCTGGCTTCCTCTGTTGAGGAAAGGACTCCAATTTCGATGGGGTCCAACGGAGTAGCCTAGGGAAGTTTATTATTTTAAAGTATTTGTAGCCCCATTTTATTTCACTAGTTTGAGAGGAGGGGAGTGCTCCACATTTCCCCCACACCGCTCTTCCCCATTCCACCCCATTGCGGACACTCATGTCTCCAAATAAGCGTTGTTATTTTTATTCTGCAGGAACAACTATTAGATTACCAGTTTGGAATGTTAATTTTGTGAGAGGGAAAGATATAATTACGTGGTTAATGCAAGTTGTTTCCCAACCCAGTTTGTTATTCACTTCTAGGATGTTTAATTTAATCACAAAAATACAATAGAGAGAACAATTCAATTTCATTGGAATGTATTTTTAAGCCGCAGTTGGGTTGAGGAGCGAACTACTAGGAAACTACAGCATTTTGAGCCTTTGTTTCCTCCTCTTATTTTTGTTCAGCCCGGCCTTTCCCAAACTCACCCCCCATTACGGATGCCCATGTGTCCAATTAGGTAATATTACTTTTATCCTGCAGCAACAACTACTTCTCCAGTTTTGGAATGTCACTTTTGCGACGGTGAAAGTGAGTGTTCCTTGCCTTTCAATCAACTTAATATCAGTACGTGTAGTACTGGCCAGATTTGTTCGGTTGTGAACGTTACGGTCAACTTCGGATCGGGTGAGTTCATACCCGATATTGCCTTTTTGTAAATAACTTTGCCTCAGTTTAGTGTGAGTAAAGTTTTAGATATTGTTTTTGCATTACTTTCTTGTGGTTCTCAATCTTTCCTCTCAATGTATACAAAGATTAGAAAGGTTTGGGATACGGTGGTAGAGAGTCTTACGATAACAAAATACGATAATTACTACGACCCTTGAAGGAAAAAAAATCACCTTTACTTGCCTACCATAATTTCTATATAAATTTTACTTCTTGGCATGGGACCTTTTTCTTGTCCAGTATGCCGTTCTTTGAAATGTATAGGTGAACTGCTATAGTACCAATGGAACACTGTTTTAATCTGCAAACACGTGAAATTTGTTTCTGTTTGAATTACACCTTTAGAAAAAGGTGCAGACATATATAAGGACTGTGTGCCAAGGGTAGAAGGCGTATACGGTTGTATAACAGGAGAGAATTATGTCGTCGACTACTTGGCGGTACAATATCCAACTCTGGAGTCGTTTATCGATAGCGCAGAGGGAGCAGCTTGTTTCTGTGACACATATCTCTGTAACACCAACAACATATTACCTGAAGAAAGTAAGTGTAACTAAGGCACAACACATACTTTTTTTGCAAACACTGTTACGTGTTACCATACATTGATTTGGACCTTTGTAACATTTAAACTAGAAAATGTAACATAACGAATAACAACTTTTAGTTACTACAATAATAGGTCATTAATTGACGAATACCTGTGCGTATCATGCACTTACACGGTTGTTTGAATCTAAGGTGTTTTCCTTTCTTTCTTCTTACCTTCATTTGACTTCTAATGAAAACATAGAGCGATGGTTTCATAGACAACTACTGAATGATTTAAACAATTGATTTGTCAAGAAATGAATGAATGTGTAGGCCTATTTCAATAACACTCTGCATGCGTCATTTGTGCATTGTAAACCGATTTCGCACGCACCCAGATTAAGCACTCACCGTGTACCATAATAACAACATTGAAATGACAAACACGACTTTGAGATTACACGGTGTATCTATAAATAAAGAAGAACTGTGTTTGATTATATTTTTTTGGAATGGACAAACTTACACTACATAAGTACCTGCAGGTTGCAAGGAATTGTATTATATATGATTGCCTTGAGAAATATTAACACACTTCTCGATAAGGTTACGTACCTGCCCGATTCAATCATTTTGAGGAAAGAACAATTCTCAGCGAAGGATTAGAAAAAACCTTATGTATTCCTTATATTTATGAAACGAGATGTTAATTGCTAACAAGTAAAATTGTTTTTGTCTGTAGGCACAAACGAGTGTTATAGTGATCCCTGCATGAATGGAGGAACTTGCATCGACTCAATCAACAT
>JAAAKB020255346.1:0-10535 GCA_010014835.2 Apostichopus leukothele | reverse complement strand
ATTGCAGGTGGGTCTGGTACATTTGGTGATGTATCAGTAGTTCCAAGGTGTCAGCGTGATACTCAGAATTATGAAACATGGATAGCCAATTTAAAGAAAAAATGCAGTGAGTTAAGAAATCAGCTGCGTTCTGAGCAACACCAAACTGTGATGATATGCCTGGAAAATCTGAAGGTTGGTTGTCTATGTTTCTGTTGTATGCAATATGAAGGATCTGTCAATATTTCCTCAGAGAAGTCCTTGAAGCAAATATACCAGTACCCTCCGGAGGAGCAACATTACATATGTCAATTGGATTTCAGCATGGCTAATATCAGTGAAAGGGTAGAGGAATACCCATACTTATTGTCCTAACCTGGTCATGCTAGAAAATTAGCATTATTTTGGCTTTTAGCATCATATGGCAACACTCCGACTGACTTTTTGGTCTATCAAAATTTAAGTCAATACTTCAACTTATAGAAATAATCGTGACATAATTTCATTTGATTGTCAAGCAAGTAAGGGTCCTATTGGTCCATTTATTTTTTGGTAGATTGAACATTGAATATTGATTTGGACAACATTAATGTCACTACAGAGAGTGCAAGAGATTCCTTCTTTTGATATTCTTTATGTATTATTCATTTAGATGCTCTAACCATATGATCATATACATTAATATTAACTTTTTCATAGGTTTGGGTGTGAATAGAGATATAGCTAATTTGTCTGCTAAACAGACTGTCAAATAGATTTGTAATAATTAGCTTTCAATAATAAAACAAATATATTACTAATTTCACTCAGAAAATGACTTCTTTTTTTGGATATTATACGATATTATTGCACTTGGAAAGTAATAAGTCATGTTTTTGATTGTAGAGAGGATATGCACACTCATTTGTTATTGTCTCAAATCTAAATAATTAATACTGTCATTAAAGTAATTTAATATTAATATTGCCCATGTTTTTCCCTCTAGTGTTTCCTTGTTATTATTATCTGCATGTTTTTGTTGTTGTTGTTGTAATTATTATGTGACAGTACTTTCAAAATCTTACAGATGTACAATAAAGCTCTGTGCATGCATCGGGATGTACGACCCAAAGATGCCATCAGGTATTTGAATCACCAAATTGAGGCGTTGAGAGACAGAACTGGGGATTGCTATGATGAGTTGGTCCAACTATTTGAAGGTACCTAACACTCTAATAGTTCAATTTGTTTGAATGTGTCATTTAACAAACCAATAAATCAATTTTTGAGATGTGTTCAACATCTGTGTAAATCCATCAATTTGTATGCATCATAAAACAAATCAATCATTCAAATCAGTCATTTTGAAGAAATTTGACACTGTAATATTGCTATAAGTAAAAGACCTATCTAATATTCTGATAAATTATCATTCGCCAAGGTCTAACTAAGGAATCAATCTGTTTTAAGTGTAGAATACAAACACTGTAATAATAATATGCAGGTTTCTAAGTATTTGATAAAGTATTTTGCTCAAATCAACTTATTTTGAAATTAACCTCTCTGTTTATGATACCTATCACACTGACATATATCGATCAATTTGAGATTAATTACCTAAAATTCAGTTAAATTAATGTAGGCTACTTGTTACCAGGTATCTAACAATCAAATATATCAATGTATCTACAAGGTATCTACTATTCTCAGTCGATTAATTGCTCTACAACACAATCTTTTTCAAATTCATTAAACATAGTTCTTATAAAGTTAACATGTTTTATTAAAGGTATCTACTATTCTCAATCGATTAATTGCTCTGCAACACACTCTTTTTGAAATTAATTAAACATAATTCTGATCAAGTTAACATTATAAGGTATCTAATATTCTCAATCGATTAATTGCTCTACAAAACAATCTTTATTAAATTAATTTTAAATTAAACATAAGTCTGATAAATCAATTTGTTTTAAGGTATCTAACACTGTAATACATCAATCTGTTTGGAATGATCCAAAACTGTCATAAACCAACATATTTGAAGTGACCTAACACTGTAATAAATCAATGTGTTAGTATGTACTTTGAATTTCAATGAATCAATATATTTGAAGTTAAATACTCTGATAAGATAATAATGTTTCAAATACCTAATATTTGCCCGAATCTGCTGCAACTAGCTCTGATAAATAAAGATATTTGAAGGTATAATTGTAACTATCTATGTTAAGTAAGCATGATCTAAAACTGACAAATCAATATGTTTCTTGTATAGTACTATGTAAAGTGTGATAGCTGTTTGAATTATCTAAAACTCTGATGAATCTATATCTTTGAAGGTAGGAAACACCCATATAAAATAATCTATCAAACCTCTAATATTCGATTGAATTTATTAGAACTAGCTTTTATAAAAAATATATTCGAATTTGTATGTATTGACTAATAAATAAATTTATTTAGCAACCTGATTAACCATTATATGTATATTTTGGATTATTATAGAAATTCTATTGCGTGAATTAATGGATGTTTGTTTATTCTCTTTTAGTAACCTTAATGAGATGTGATCATGTACATGTTCAATTTCTCTTGTAATTTCATTTCAGCTTCACAAGATGACCTAACAGCTTCCATTGCTGACACTGATGCAAACCCTCTTTTGGAGAAGATCAAGGAAATGTTTCTTTCTACTTATCTTGCTAATCCAGAGTCTAGGGCTATTCTGTTTACACGGACCAGACCTTACACTAAAGCCCTAAAAGAGTGGCTCAAAGAGGACGAGGAGCTGCAGAATCTCAACTTAAATCCTGGGAGAGTAATTGGAAATCGGGATCCAGAAATATGTATGTACATCAGAAATGCACCATTGTTGAATTATCATAGACGAGAGAATATAATAGAGAAGGGGACATGATAATTGAACTGCCCGTCTGAAATGATTTTAGTAACATATTTTACATGGATATGCTGTAAAAGATTAAAATTTAGCAAAACTTTGAATCGTTAAAAGCCGTGGAACAAGCTTACAATACGATATATAAACAATTGAGGTGAACAACAAATAATACCAAAAGTTCCAAAGTATGAAATATGGGATCAGAGCGATTTGATATTTTTATGGCTATTTATATTTAAATCACAATTTTAATTGAATATATTATGTTGTGGAATTCAGTTGTCAATCAATCAAGTCATCCTAATTGTCATAATGTGCATTTCATTGGATTTATATTTATTGTTGATAAGATTAATTATTCTTGTCATGTGAAGTAAATTTTAATATCCAAGGAAGATTTGACCTGGACAGCATACTTAAATGATTTGCAAATTTGACATGGTATTTTCACAGAAATGTGAATATCTACACTAGGTATTTATTCAGCAAACCAAAGATGATATGTAAAATGTAAACACATAATCATAGTTGCTACAAAAATGTTGTGGAAGCTGTGGTCATCTGATGAAGACATCTTAGCAACATTTATGTTACTGTTTAGTTTATGCAAATGTTTTATTCACAAGTTCACTATGATAATCTAAGTCAACCAAGCACAAAAGATTTAGAATTAAGATGGTTTAATTTATATTGAGATGCAGTGTCAGGGATCTTGTAAGACAAAAAGCTCAATATGAAGACAAATAAAATTCATTCACAAGTATTGAGACTAGGTAAAGTTTAATTGAATCACAAACTTATTCTATGTTACTTAATTTTTCTTTGCCTTTGGTTCAGTTTATTTCTGTTTATGAGGATGATCATCGAATTTTCTTCCATGCAGCAAAGTCTGAAGGAGATGAAACAATACACAAATTTCGGCTGGGGGAGCACAAGGTTGTGGTTTCCACAAATGTATTGGAAGAAGGATTCGACTTGCAAGCCTGTAATCTGGTCATCAGGCATAACTATGTTCCAAGTGAGACTGGTCACACTCAGGTCAAAGGTCAGTGAACATTGCAATCACTTTTAGAAGACTTTTCATGTTAAGTTATTGTTATAAATGCTTTCAATTTTCCCATTTATCAATGTATGGTTTAATCTGAGGTAAGGTGGATCTTACTTTAACTTGTAAATCAATAACTTTGGGTTTGAATCTACAGGTAGAGGAAGGGCCAAAGCAAGTAAGAGCTTTCTCGTAGCTTTAGAAGAGACAGGACAAAATTTCAAGGCACATGAGATGAATAACAAGATGAGGGAAGAATGGTCTAAGAGACTTCTGGATGAAATATCAAACATGACTCAATCGGCAATTACAGGAAGAATCAAAGAACAGCAGGCAATCCTCTGGGCGATGTGGTCGAGGGAACAACAACGACAAGTATCCAGAGGTGATGATCCAAATAACTTCCGCTTGCTCTGCTCAAACTGTCCGCAGGTAGTATGCTCAGGTGCTGATGTGGTATGCTTGATAGATTCTAAGTACATTGTGAAAAATGGTAGAATAAAAGAGGTATGCCAAATTGACAGACTGAGAAGACCAAAACAGATTAAATCTAATGAATTCATGAATGGTAAAATTTACTGCAAAGAGTGCGCTCACCATTGGGGCAGTTGGATTACTTTTGAAGAAATAAACCTCCCGATAATCAAAATTACGCAATTCGATATTGAAGACGTTCGAACAAAAGAGGTTAAGCATTTCAAGCAATGGAGCAAAGTGTGTAATCTATTCCGCATTGACACAGTACAAACTATTGAGTTACCCTTTGACATAGCAGAAGCATCTCTACACTGTCCCGATTAAAGTTATATACTAAAATCAAGGTAAAGCTTACAGCTAGTTTATATGTCATTACTTAGCCAGCTATAAACCTAAGCAAATTTAACATACCATATATCACATGATAGACAAGTGGTGAGTGTAATGTTATAGCTATAACAAGAAAGTGAGTGACTACGAATATTTCTAACTGAAAGTTTGGTTTAAAGTAACTTGTTGAATTGATGTTTATGAAGTAGTTTAGGGGTATTTTGTAACGTTTCAAGTATATTTCACACAAATATCATTGGTTACCCTTACAGTGTGCCAGAATAAATTTGGAATATTGTTTTGTTTTCAATTTGTCTCCCTTTTGGCAATATTTGTAATCGGGAATCTATGTAGCTTACGTAGTTGGAATCCATTTAGGATTGTTGCCATTTTGCAGTAGTGCTAGGTATGAATGAGTGCATGTTATTTATGAGATTGACAATCAATGCAGATTAATTGTTTACATTATAACTTTGGTCTAATCAGGCTAATGCAAGATCTCATTTCCCATGTTCTAGGATTTCAGAATTATGACAATATTAGGTCATAGTAAGTTGATCAACAAAACCATTTGTTAAGACAAAATTTCCATTTATTGTATACATTAAGAAATTAATGTCCTTTAAAGAGGATTACTACTTAAGTGTTAAAGTAATAAACTTTTAATAATAATTAATCCTCTTATATGCTATGGCTATTTAGAATAAATATTAGATGAAATCTTGGTGTTTTTCTTTATTTTATTTACTGCTTATTTCTCCTGAATATTTCCATTTGCTAAATGTGATGAATTAAATAAATAAACGAAACAAGATTAAATATCAGGTTTACATAAGATTGATTTGCAAACTATATAAGTTGATCGATGATGTCTCAAGAAGCTCACTTCAGACTTTGTTTTGATGTGACCATGCATCCAGAGCTAAATCAAAAGTTTTGTCATTTAACTTTTAATATATCTTTTTTTTTGTCACATTTATTTTTTTTTGCAGTATGTAATCCTCTTTTCATTCACTTCATTGGCAGCTGTATATAAAGGTCTCTGTTTACATAAAATATTATTGTTTCTGTAATTGGTGGTTCAGTGCTAATAATTTGTGAGTATTTGTGCAATTTATAACATTATTGAATCAAGAAGTTCTCATTGGCAATTTGTAACCAGATTTAATGAAAGGACTTAATACTATTTAGAGTACATGATGGTTGGATTTTGTAGGGGACATATCTTTATACCCTGGAAATGGTTATTTTATTTTGGTAACGGTGGCAGGGTAAGAAGTGACATGACTTTTATCAATATTATGGAGTGAGACTGTTTGACTGCAGTAGGCCAATTTAACCAGATACCAAATCGAGGTCCAGCCATACCACAAAGGATCTGTTGGACAAATACTAGTACCAAGGTGGAGGTGTGGGAAACATGCCTATATGTACAGTTAGGAAAATATAAAAAAAATTAATGTGGTGTTTGACAAACATGCTACCATTTAATTCATAAGTTTTAAAATTATTTGCAAAGAAGTTATGTAGCAATATGTACCCTGATGCATGACGTTTAGGAGAGAATCAACCAGAATATAAGCTAAAGATTGCAAGGTTAAACCTTACTTATCTTTTGATCAGCTAAAGTCTATCGTTACTGCGTTGGTTTTATCCAAACTGGATTACTGTAATTGTTTGTATTATGGTGTTGATTCTAACCTTCTTAAAAAGCTTCAATCTATTCAAAACTGCAACACTAAGCTCATTTACAGTATAAAAGGAAAAACTAACATGTTTTACACCTTTTTCTTGAATTGCATTGGCAACTTTAGCATGATAGATTTATGTTTAAAATCATCCGCATGGCCTCTAAATGTCTACATGGTACTGCGCCTATTTATCGTTAATTCCACGCTCTCCACAGCCATTGTTCTCGAACCGAAAACTTATACTAAGTTCGGTGATCGTTCATTTGCCGAAGGTGGCCATAAATTATGTGTCATTGGCCTACAATTGATTCTTTTAGAAGACGTTTAAAACACTTTCTCTTTAACAATTATGATGAACACATCATATATGTTGGTTTCAACACAGCCGTGCATGTCTTGGGTTGTCCGTAAGAAAGCGGTTGTGTATAAACCCTTCATTCATTCATATTTTGTCGTCAAATACCCCATGTGTCTTATGGTTGAAGTAAATAAAATAGTTCTGCATATCAATTACATATCTGTCTCAATCTGCTGATTTCTTGAGGATATATTTACAAAATGACTAACTGATCATTCTTTCAATTTTACATGACAACTTGGAAGGGATGGTCTGTCAGACATAAACAATACGACCCTTTACTGGGGGACTGAGAGTAAGCCGAGGAAATTTCAAATGGGAGACTGTGCATACGAAGACAAGGGTGGGTTCATCGACATATAGAAACTATATACAAGTAGAAGGAAGTTAGACGCCTGCCACATGTTTGCACTTTGTTCCACTTTTTCTGAAATGTGAGAGATCTGAAGTAATTCAACAACATATAGTCAAGATGTGACTTAATATAGCAGAAAGGAATATCTAGATGTTTTACAAAAGCTGACAATTAATTTACCTTTCTTTGGCATGACATGATATCCTCATGCTCTCAATCTCGTTCTGCAGTATCTTCATTTCCGCAGCTAACAAGCAAAAAAATACCAATATTAACAAACCAAACACAAACGCACACACCAACACACACGAAAACGCACACACGCCATTTTGGCTTCGTGGGTTACTGGCCCGCCTACGGCAAGTAACCAAAAACATCACTGGACCGATCGTAAAGATAACATTCCTCTTCTACAACTTTCATCGATAATAATAATATTAATAATCATAATAAATATTAATAATAATATTAATAATAAGTTAACGACCACACTACTATATGGTTATTCTCCAGAGTAGATCTTCTTTGATAGGAAAGGTGGTTAATTGAGTGTCCTCAGCAGAAGGTCACCACCAACAGGCTGGTTGCTGAGGAAATAAATCACATACATTAATGACCATAAGGCAGATTTATGATGAATTTGCCACATTTTGGCAACTCTGAAGAAATTTTTAGTAGCAAAGATATTACCATAAGAAATTGGCAGATTGCTATACCGGTGCTTTTAGCTGGTGTATCTCTTAATGCGGTCAAACGGTGAGAGCACGTATTCTCAAAGGAATAACCCAAACGTTTTAATGGCATTAACCTTCACTGCGGTTTGTTTTTGAAACATGTCATAGTTACAGAGTAGTATCGACCCATCTTTAGGGTATTGGTGACATCATTTTGGAGTAGTAGTACCTTCTGTTTAAGGTAGTAGCACCACTTGTTTAGGGTAGTAGCACCTGTTTAGGGTAGTAGCACCTCGTGTTTAGGGTAGCAACGCCACCTGTGGTCCTTTGGCGTTCCATAAATAGCACCACCGCCTGTTAAGGGTAGTAGCACCTCCTGGTTAAGGTAGTAGCACCTTGTGCTTAGGGAAGTAGTACCACCTGTTTTAGGGTAGCAATGCCACTTGTGGTTATTTTGGCGTTCCATACTATAGCGGCCTTGGAAAACGCATTAAAAGCCCATTGACTTACACACTAAATCACAAAAGTAATTGTTCTCTATAAGTCTAGATAGAAGTTCTCAACAGCTAAACGCTACTCAGCACTGGAAAGCTGACAAGCTGACCTTTCATGGTCATGCCATGATCATGTAGATTTTTCAAAGTTTGCTGTCAGAGCCTGAAGTTTGTGTCACTTGTAAACAAACGGGTCTAAAATTGCCTCATTATTGTCCCACTTTTTGCATTACATGTATATTCCATTCATGCTCTTTAACATGCATCCCACAAAAAAAAGATCCTGATTGATAACACATCAAATTTTGAAAAGATGTTCTCCTACTGCATTTTGGCATTTACCTGAAGGAGTATGCCATCTTTAGTATAAGTCAATGTAGCAATTAATTGTGGTGCGAAACCTACACTATAGGTTACATAACAGAGAATTTTATACATATATATTCGAATTAATACGCGTATAAATTCGAATTCATACAACCAAATAAATCAGACTTCTGATTGAGTAATAATATATAAGAGTATATATTCGATATAATACGCGTATAAATTCGAATTAATACCTGTATATGTTATGGGTTTTTTTTGCCACGGTGTCTACCGTATCTGTGATCACAATAAACAGTACGAGATATGCAACTTAAATTCATGTTAAACTCTGTTGTGAAAGACGCAGATCATACAAAGGTGACAGGGAATTCCACAATGTGCGGATTACATCACTGAACACACAGGAAAAGAAGAGTTACGCAATGTCATAGAATTGGGACTTTCCGTCATGTCGCAGCTGTCTGTGTGTATTGTGACGTGTATAGTTGCATATCATTTGCTGGTACTTTCTACAGTGGTCATATCAATATGATCTAGGCCTAATTAGATCAGTTGTAGGATAGCCAAGACATATTTAACATCAAGCAGCAAAACCATGGATTAATGCTGTAGAAGGATGTCTCGTTAGTGATCTGTTCCTCTCACCAACGGTTGCTCAGTGATGGCCACAATTTAATAAGATGCAAAAGATTATTATTATGCATGACATTTTGGCGAAAGGATCTACACCGCCAGTAGCAATAACATTGGATGAACATCTTTCCATTAGTAGCAGTGGTTCTCATAAGGTGTTTGGAGACAGCTGATCAAAGAAAGCTTTGTACGATAACTAATATGTTTTTCCATTAATGAAAATGCAATCGCACAGTACCATTAACAGTTCCAGTGCCTCTGGAGAAGAAGTTTCTCTCATAAAGGATGTTTTCAGAATAATATTGGAACAACATCTAACTCTGGAGCCTGCATTGTTGGCAAAACTTGTTGCTGATGAAGTACTAACTTGTGGTAAATATAACAATATGTCAAAGGTAGTTCTTCCTGTTGATATTAGTATACATACTGAAATAAAAAAAAAACTTAAACAACTAGGCTGTAGCTGATGTACATGCTTCGAAGGCATGAAAGAAATGTCTTTATTCAGAGCTATATTTACACAAAATTCAGCCGTAAACTAATAGCACAACCTATAATTGCATTTAAACCTAAATCATACTCATAATTTATAGTCTAATATTAGTCCTCGGCTAGAATGCACTGTTAGGCATCAACTTTTAACTACAGATCTTCCTTTACATATCCTGTATTCCCCTCTGGCCCATTCTTAAAGGTTCATGCCTAGCTAATACTAAATCAGTATGGTGGAAGTTAGAACCTTTTCCCTTCCGCACATTGAAAATCATGCACATGTCACTGCAACACACGGGCAGCTAATAGTAACATATTAAGATGTTAGGGGACATTAAGTAGCATGGGAACACTTTTACCAAAATTGCTAAATAGATTCAGGTAGGGGTTGGCTTTTTCATTTAAGCCTACATTGATTGAATATATGATAACTTCCTCATCAAATAGAGTTTGTAATACTATGGTTCTGTATTGTCTTTGTAAGTTATAAATTATGGTGTGGTCATGTTATTAGTTCCTTGCTTTAGCAAAGGAAACTATGTAGTCAGGTTGGCGTGTAAGTGTGTGTGCCTGTTCGCGTGTAAGTGTGTGCATCTGTGACACTTGCTTGGATACACTGTACTCAACAAGGGAAAGTTGGACTAGGCACAAACTTGGTATATAGATGCGCCATAATTAGAAGGTGTGCCCTATTGTTTTTGGTGCCTGTGAAGGTCACCAAAGTTCAGTTAGGTCTAGGGGCCAAAAACCAAAATATTATAAAAGCAATAACTCCCATTGACAGGGTCCGACATGG
>JAAAKB020255335.1:0-10537 GCA_010014835.2 Apostichopus leukothele | reverse complement strand
CCCCCCATCCCCACCTCATCTTATCAGAAATGATCACAAGGATTGGTGTGGTTGCTAGCAGACAATGTGAAATGTACATTGGGACAAGAATGTTGAAGAGAGCTATGAGAAAATATTAAATCAATATGTGTTGCCTCACTACAGTAAAACTAAGTTTAGAATGTGAATACTCCACCACTCCAGGACTTGGCATTGTCTTTCTGTTAGCAGCCACAAGTTTTTTTTATGATATTACAGGTTATGTCATATGTTCTGTAAAAATTCCATTCCTTTCAACAATATTTTTATTTTTTGTCAGATGGCACATGTCCATAAAATGGATACTTTGTAATCTAATTAAATAACAAAATATATCTGCAATAACTTCTGCTTTTGTTGAATGAATAATTATGCATTACAAGTAAGAAGAAAGATATTTTTGGGGGGACTTTTGCCAAAACAATGTCACTAACACTGCGGTTGCATTTGAAAAAAAAAATATTTTGCCTGTTTTAAAGGTTGCTTTAAAACTGTTTTAAAACTTAAATAAGACAATAAGGCAGTTCCCTATATTGAAATACTGGTTTGTATCAATAGATGAAAGTTTAACATAATGTAATACATGCTCTAATTATTCCAATGAACACTCACTGTGTGCTCTCCTTATGGTGTTTGAAAACTGTCCTGTTCCTTTCGATGTGAGAGCCGTATAGCATCCAGTTCTCCTGAAAATGAAAAAAAAAATTAAGCAAAGCAAAAAAATAAAAATTCATGCAAAAAAACAAATTGGAGCAAAGAAAACAACAAAAAACATTGAAATGACTGATTGGGGAATGGTCTAATTTCATAAGCAAAACTATTCAAATAATGTAACGAGCACAGCACAACAAGGTAATCATATATCTATGATGATGCAACACTTCAAAATCAACACAAGATTTTAACGAATGTTACATGTATCTTGACAGCATAGGTCCTTTTCAATGTTTGTATACATGTGATATTTTCACATTAAGTGATTGATATTTCAAGATGCATTTTGAAGTTCCCTATCTTCATGTTTGGGGTTTCTTTGGTAACGTCTCTTCGGGTATTTAATTGAAGTATGTGTTTTGTCATTGGTAATGTTTGAGTTTATCTGTTGACCTGTCTTCAAAAGTTTCATTGCATGTCTTTGGGACATTACTTACTATGTTTACGTGCCTTTTAGTCATAGCATTGAATTATGTGTTTTGAAATCCCTTACCTATGTTTGGGTTTGTCTGGTGACCTGTCACCAGCCATATGGCATTGAATTATGTGTTTTGAAATCCCTTACCTATGTTTGGGTTTGTCTGGTGACCTGACACCAGCCATATAGCATTGAATTATGTGTTTTGAAATCCCTTACCTATGTTTAGGTTTATCTGGTGACCTGTCTTCAGTCAATAAGCCTTTCTCCAGCTCTTCTTTCAGATTAAAATCAGGGATGATAGTGCTTCTCATTTCTTCAAGGTCGCATTTCACCTGAAAGATACAGAAAATGCAAAAAAAATAGGAAATGTAAACATCTATATGGAAAGATGTTAACAACAAAGTTTGTTCAATATTCGGTTCTACAGGACAAGTCGTCATTTGAAGACGAGCATGACAGAAAAGAGGGAAAGAACAAAAGATTTGAAATGTTGTAAAAAAGTCATTTTATGTTAGAAAGCAGACTGTGCAACAGTCTGCAAAGGTCATTCTGTGTTTTTTTCTCAAGTGGAAATGCTGGCACAAACATCAGAATAAAGACACCAGTTTAGTCACGTGTCCAACTGTAGATGTAGAAGAATGGTATCATCAAGTCACCAGAAGGGCGGATATAAACTTGATTTATCGTTCACGCACCATCTCTGGGTCTGTATCCATCTCGTCCATCGGAGGCAGACCGATCCAGATACCGGGTACGAAACGGTCATCCTCTTCCTCGCTGAGGAAGAAGACCAATCGATTCGAGAACTGGTCAGTAAGTTTTCTGGCCGGAGGAGGTAGATTCTGTTCCTGTGGCTCTGATGTCTTCTCAGCCAGGTCAGCACTGTCCAAGAGCTGCAAGAGGCTGCTCAGGGAGTCTAACAAAGTCTCCAATTTCTCATCTTCTTTGCAACATTCCTACAAAAATAATGGAAAGATGATAGGTGATTAATGATAATTAAGTTGTATTTGTGCCACAATAGATTTATAAATTTTGTCTTTAAATATTTTTCTATCATCATCGGACAAATGAATGGGTAGGTTGACTTCCAACTTTCACCAGCACTGAAGGTAATAGGTTATTTGTAAGATTTTCACAGAATTATTCAGATGTCAGCTGTTCTTATCCTTACTGCCTTTGTTCTACACACTCCTCTTGTTCACATTTGACCAATCAATGGAGAACCTATCAGACACACCTGTTGCAGTTTGCAGCTTAATTTCATTTACCATGAGAGAGTATATTATCAACCATTTGCATCAATGACACAATGGATCTTTAAAATCTTGAAAAAAATCAGTCTCTCACTACACTTTCATAGCAGACGTATCAAGCCTACTTTGCATATAAGGATCTGGGCTAATGATATGACTGCTCTATCAGCTAGGGCTGTAACTGTGTCCTTTTCAGAAAGAAATACTAGGAGCAAACTCTACCGACCTAGTACAGAAGATTGCTTATCATAGTAACTAGTGTCGTGAAAATGTGGTGAAGCGAAACATGTTTACATGAAAAGCAACATGCTACTTTCATAATATTTTCGTGTCTCACCACTAAAATCTTTTCCAGCTGTTTCAAAGGCTGGTCATCACTCTCCCATTTGATTAACGCCCTCAGTTCCCCGGCTGTCAGCGCCTGCGTCCGGTATCTTATTGCATCTGGTTGTTCATCGTCGTGGTAACTCTCGACACTGACCAGGAAGTGGAGAAGGTCCACTGCCGTGGACAGGGTTGACAAATAATCCGAGCTGTCCCTCGTGAAGGCACCAGTTAGCCGCTTGTAAAACTCAGACAGTATGCCTTGTTGTTTCATAAGAGCACTGCGGAGAGTAAATTATACATACTTTGTCGTCAGAATATGACCAAAAGACAGTGATGGAATGTACAGAAGCGTCTTTTTAATAGACCAAAATTCACTCAATGATATTCTTGCTTGGTATCTATTGCTGTGACCATATTGGGGGGGGGGGTGCAGGCGGCAGAAGAGGTAGAAAAATTAAAGACACGTCGCTATTAAAGCAAGCATCTCATGAACAGTATTCCCATTAACACTAAAGGCACTACTTTCAGGTCATCCAATAATGTGGAGTGATAATTAGGTTAAGAATGATGTATATATCAAGTACCCTGATAGCGAATAACTAATGACTGTAGAATATTTGGGTTTAACTTGTAGACGTTAAACATTCTAGGCAGATCAAGTGCTTCCCATTTCAAGAATTATGACACAGTGTTTTACAAACATATTCTGTGAATTACCTGCATAGCTTTACCATGACTCTAGTCAAAAATAGGTTAATTTCTTTTTCTTGGCAAAATCATCATTCATGCTACTGATCTGAGCCAAATACTACAAAGTGTTAAAAGGCTTCTGTCTGTTGAAAAGTACTTAAGTATATGTCCACATTTGATTAGACATTTATGGAAAACCCTAAATGATAGGTATACAGTACTTCATCAGGTCTGCAAAATTCCTGACCAAGTCAACAAGCTGTTCAAAGACAAAATGCCCAGTAACGGAATTGAAAGGAGATGATACCGGCGAGGACTCACCCTTTGACGTTGTTGAATCCGTAGTCGTGATCCAGCAGGGTGGCGATCATCCTCAGCGCTGGGAGAATACTAGCGTATGAATGGCTAGGACTGGTCACATGATCCAAGAGGGAGGTGGAGATGAGTTCCATGTGTTCTTTACCCGGCAGACTGTTGGCCAACAGGTCCGGAGTCGAGAGACCTTCGTCCGAGAGCAGAGTGATGTCCGGCGAACACACCGACTGCAGACACGCCTGTAATATAACAAAACGACGACGACGTCCGAAGATGTCAGAGCTGACCTCTTGGAGGATTTGTCTCTATTCTCCACAAAACTTCAGATTGCTAACATGGATGATTGAGTATTTTCCTGCATGTTTTGTATATTAGAAGTACTTATACACTGCACATTATAAATGCAAGTTTGATATTTTAAAGTAGTGGGCTTAGAATTCTGCCTTGACAATTTTGAGAATATTTTATCAGTAACTTCAGAGTATTAGTCTCAATGAGGTGCAACTGACCAAAGTAAGAGGCCCTCCTAGACTTGAGTCACAAATGACTGCTAATTGGCATTTAAATTGGTCAATCGTACTTTTAATTTAATTTTCTGAATTTAAAAAAAATATTAATATAGGTAGTCGTATTCCACACACAAAGTTAGTTGGTTCCTTTGGGACTGTACTCCAGTACTCCGGTCTGCTTGGGTAGCATAACAGTACTATTCTTACCACAACACACTCCTGAGCTTGAAGGTGAGCAACTGACCAAAGTAAGAGGCCCTTCTAGACTTTAGTAAAAAATACCTGCTAATTGGTGTTTAAATCTGTCAATCATAATTTTAATTTCGTCTTCTGAATTTTTAGTATCTTTTATTAATATGATTAGTTGTATTGCACACACAAATTTAGTTGGATCTTTTTGGGACTGTACTCCGGGCTCCTTGGGTAGCATAACAGTATTATTCTTACCACGACACACTCCTGAGCTTGAAGGTGAGCTGGCGATTCAAATGGAATATTCATCAGGGTCAGCAGCTTCTTGAGAATATCATACAAAGGATCGTCATTGCCAAGACTGTCAAGAAATGGAATAATGTTACACAGACTACATGAAGCAAAAAGTTACATGTAACATAGTGTTGCATTGTGTTACGTTGAATGGAGTGTTACATGTGACAAAACATGTATAATATGGAACAGAGGGTTACATATAACATAGTGTTGCACTAAATCTTAACATGAAACAGAGCTACAAATAACACAACATAACATTACATCATGTATCATAACATTATATAATGTAACATAACATGTATAACATGGGACAGAGTTACATATAACATAGTGTTGCACTAAATCTTTACATGAAACAGAGCTACAAATAACACAACATAACATTACATCATGTAGCATAACATTACATACTGTAACATAACATGTATTACATGGGACAGAGAGTTACATATCACATAGGGTTGTACTAAATCTTTACATGAAACAGAGCTACATATAACACAACATAACATACCATACCATAACAAACTTATGAAACAGACAGTTATATGCAATATAGTCCTGTGCATATTATATAAAACTGACAGTTATGTTCATATAGTGGTTTGTAAAGAGCGCCACGCGCTCGTACACCGGAGATACAATAAAGATCAAGAGATAAACATGGTGTCAGAAGTGGGATATTTTGAGACATTTCAACTCAATACATTGCCAGTGGATTAGATAATCGGTTATTTAATATGCCATCCGCAGCATGGCAGAGCCTAGTGATTCAGATAAGACAGCCTTCCACATGCTGTAGCACATTACATCTCACAGATGTTTTTGTGTATGGTATGCAACTCGGAACATCCGTTCTATACTTCAAGTTAAGCGACTGAAATATGGGTGAAGACTCAATTGTCAGTTTTTCATTGCTGTTGTTATGGGGGATTTTCTTCAGTTAGCATCCAATTTCCATGTGGAATACACAAAAGCTCTTGTTTTTTTTTTTACAACCTTTTTCAAACTCTTTTTATGACTACATCATTGAAAATCTAATGATGATAATGTAAACAAACCCCAAATTCAATTACCTGGAATTGATGAGATCTAGAAAAGCTGCTTTGATGGATGGCTGTGAAACCAGGTAGACAAACAGAGATAGAACCTGAGCTACTTCTATGGAACTGGGTTCCAGGTTACCGCTGTCATTGGTGATAAGCGTAGAGGTAATAGCCTCCAGGACAAACCTACGAATGAGAAATCGCATCGTCAATCGGTGGTAAACATTAGTAGTAACAGGAATAAAAGAAATCTAAAGATAATAATTATGAAAAATAATAAAATAGTACTTATATAGCGCGTTCATCAGCAAGGCTGCTCCAAGCGCTTTACAGAAATTGAAACAATTAATATACAGGAAACATTAAAAAATACAGGAAACTTTCAAAAGCAAATAGAAGAAAAATATCGCCTAAAAGGTATACACCATAAAACCTATAATAGGATGTGCCGATAAGGAAGCAAACTCTGTCAACTTCATGCGGTTTAACTTTACCTATCTTCACAGCGAAAAAATATGAACGCAGAATTGTAACTGTTATTAAAGCCAAAATTAGGTTACTGTAAAACCCTTTGTCATTTTAGCGCCAAAATTCCAAATATCTTATCTATGAAAGAAAACATGGACAATAATGAAATAATGAATAGAGAAAAATATTAAAAAATTCCTCTACTGTTGGCACTGTGATGTCATTATCAGACTTGCTAGAGTCTTCATTGGTTTAGGAAGGGTAAAATTTAATACATGGTTCCCCCCTCCCCCCCCCACTGGAATCATTGTTTCCTTAGCTGTTTGAGGCAGCAGGGGAAGGAGCGAGGGGGGGGCGAGGGGGGGGCTTGCTTGTTCATTACAAGTACCCTATCAAATATGTAAATAATGATGATTGGATTTGCTTCTCCTTTAATTATTCTTCTCAAATTGCTACAAACCTCAAGACTGACAGAGCTGTCGGGGCGGAAAGATCTGCTAGCTGGCAGAGAACACGCCGAAGCATGTGCTGCAAAACTGCTGAGCTGGTATCTATCAATATAAAATATAAGATGGTTACAAATCGATTAAAATATTATCAAAACAGGTATAATACATATATAGTACGATAACAACATGGAACATGTGTGAGAGAAAATCAAGGAATAATTTTATCCGATTTAGTATCGCAAAAGGGTTAAAGTGCCTTACAAGTGTAGAGATGTATAGCAGGTTTAGTGCACAGGAACTTTAGCATGTTATTTTGAGGCAAAGCTTTTTGGTGGCGGTGTCCAGTTTTACTTTACTGAAAGCACGTACTAGCAGGGAATGACTTTTCTGATATCAAATCGCAAAATATGCAAAATAGGCGACTTGCTATACAAGTGTAAAAATGTACAGTAGTTATTGTACACAGTATTATCATAATAAATAAATAAATAAATAAATAAATAAATAAATAAATAAATAAATAAATAAATAAATAAATAAATAAATAAATAATAAATAAATAAATAATAATAATAATAAATAAAAGAGACAAAACAGAGAGACTTTAAAACTGCTACACAAAACTGGAACACATAAATTACTACAAATACCCAAAAAAAATTGTCATAAATTCAATTCACTTTCGATACCTTATGAAATTTTGTAAAAGTAAGTAGACCTGACGTTTCGATCCTAGCAGGATCTTCATTCAGCCTCTGAAGAAGATCCTGCTAGAATTCAAACGTCAGGCCACTTACTTTTACACATTTTCTGATTACAGGCACTTTAGTGGATAAGCAGTTTGCTAACAGTTTTTCTTTTATTTTGACATGATGAAATTGTTAGAAATGAGAGAGAGAGAGAGAGAGCACACTCCATGTCAAGCCATGGCTTACCTATACACTCTTTAAAATTGTCTCTAAATATTAACTTAATAATGAATTGTTGTTTCTTCTTGTAAACTTTAAGACTTATCTGTTTTCTCAAGAGTACTTTCTTGACTCTAAGCGCCACAGAATATTGCTTGACTTGGATATTCAGCGCTAAAAGTAATTATTTTTGTTTGATTGATAGATTGATTTTCTTACATGCAATTCCTGTAATGATGTTTTTTAAGGCAGAACTCTGACACAAGATGTGGACACTCCAAAGCTTCCTTAACTGGAGAATTCGAGTGATGTCGTCCTGTGAAAGAGTCTATTGAAGAGAGAAGAAATATTATAATTGAAAAAAGAAAAAGAAATATGATAATTGAAATAAGAAATAAGAAACACTTAATAAATTACTGGTTGTTCGGAACATCGATACTATCTTTAAATTATTTCAGTTTTTTATTAATTTTTGATTATTGTCATCGTTAATGAGGGTAGTCCTGCCATTTACTGGGAATATTCATACTGTTCTGAAAGCCTTGCAGCTACTACAATATCATAAAGTATGATCCAATTTGAAAAAAATTATAAAAAGAAAAGAAAATCACGTTTCTCAGCATATTTCTTTTTGTATTATAGAATTTTCATGATACATTACTATATCAGTGGTAAAGTACACTAAAGCCGAGCAAGTCTAAATCATATTAGGTGGTGAAGGATTTTGTGAAAGGTATAAACTTTCTGATAAAATAGAACTGAATGTCCCATAGTATACAGCAGGACTTTCTTAGAACAGACTTACAAAATAATGAAGTTTTCTTTAAAGTAGAACTGTTAATATCTGGAAGAGGAAGACCACATCCACTGTGTCAGTAGTAGTTTATACAGAGAACGTCTGAATGCCGACTTATCTCATAATATCATGGACAATCAGAGTAGACTGCATGCTACTTATTTCAGAGAATTTACATCTCAAAGAATTGAAGTTCACTTTTTTTTTAAGTTTACAGAGCAGTGGAAGTTATTCTAAGGGCAGACATCCCAAACCATTCTTTGAATTGAAATGAAAACTACATTATTACAGAAATTTAGCTATACATTGATTAATATGGGACTTTATTATTATTGATTAGGATGGAATAATTTATACAACGCCAATTTCAAAGAGCTGCTCTAAGAGTAACAAGGCATCAGATATTATAAAAAAAAATTGTTGTAGTGAATTTTTAAATAAAGCACAGAAATTTGTTACCAGAACAGGATTCTTAATTAAAACCAATAAAACCGTGTTGATACCATTTTATACAACGTACACAATAATGATAATAATAAGTAATATTTATATAGCGCAAAATCAACAAAGCTACTCAAAGCGCTTTACAAATGTAAAACCTAAAAATAAATAGTAATTATAACCTAAATATTAAATATATAGAACATATAAGGCATAAAATGTAAAAGCCTAAAGCAACAGTATAAATAAACACTTGTACTAAACGATAATTAAAAAAAGGCTTAAACGCATATAGTCCAAAACAAATTCAGAAGTATGTGAATAGATGGCAGTGATTCTCACCTCCTGAGTCTGCAGCGGTAAGGGAAGCGGGAGTAGGTCTGACAGCAGACTTAGCCCTCCGAGATACGTGAATAGACTGGATGGAATGTACCCCAAAATGACCTTAAGCATGATATTCCAACAACTCTGAGACAAGGCTACGGGAGAAAACAAATACACGAAATAAATGAACGAACTAATAAAATAAATACTGACGGACAGACAGACGACAGAATGAATCGGCGATAGTAAATAGGTTGCTGTTATTAGAATAAATTAAAATATTAAGAGACACCAAAAATTTGTCTATTTATTTTGCAGAAAAGTTATTGGTCAAACCTCTTTTGCGACCAACTTCATTATTTGAAATGAAATTATAGTATTAAAGACATTGAGCTACACTGTTTAGTATAGGACTTTATTGTTATTGATTAGTTTGGAGAAATTTATACAACACCTTTTCAACGAGCAGTAACAGAGAGCGACAAGGCATAAGATATTACTAAAGTAAAATTGGTGGTGAAGTTTTTAAATGCTAAGAATATTTCTTTCTAAGGGGGCTTTCATAGAGGAAATTGTCTGTATGTTGGGTGATATAATAGGGAAATGGGTCATATGTGGTGTGAGGGTAGTGGAAGGAGGGGGGAAGTTTAGGGATCATCCATATTAATTGTCTCCTGGGGTTAAACAGTCTGGCACCAAGCTGATCACAAGGGTATACAAATTAATGATAATATCAGCATGGGAATTAATTAAATCCATTTTACAACTATCATGCTATTAGAAAGGATTGTCCAGGGGACAATTCATTTTTGATTGATGAAAGTAAGTACATATTCTAAGCATCTTGGTGAAATTTGCATTCAATTCATCTCTACGGTACTTGACGGAAACAATGTTTTCATTTGACATGTTGTGAACTAAAACAAAAGTGACTTTTGAACCTTGGAGCTGTATTAGTTATGCAATTGTTTGTGACAGGAGCCTTCATACCTTGCATAGACTGTGGTTTGAATGGGTAGTTAAGTAAGTAAGTTATGCAATTGTTTGTGACAGGAGCCTACATAACCTTCGTAGACTTTGGTTTGAACAGGGAGCTGTATAAACTTATGCAATTGTTTATGACAGGCGCCTACATACCTTGCGTAGATTGTGGTTTGAACAGGGAGCTGTGTAAAGTTATGCAATTGTTTATGGAAAGAGCCTACATACCTTGCATTGACTGTGGTTTGAACAGGGAGCTGTATAAAGGTATGCAATTGTTTATGACAGGCGCCTACATACCTTGCGTAGACTGTGGTTTGAACAGGGAGCTGTATAAAGGTATGCAATTGTTTATGACAGGCGCCTACATACCTTGCGTAGACTG
>JAAAKB020255324.1:0-10537 GCA_010014835.2 Apostichopus leukothele | reverse complement strand
TCCCTCAGCGGACTGTATGGCTGTATATCCCGCAAAATGAAGAAATATATATTTAAAAAAGGAAAAATTCTAATGCATTAGCATAAATTGCTCAAGCTGTCTCTGTTCCTTATTTTTACCACATTTTACTGTGTTTCTGGAATTATTCGTCTTTCACTCTCATATTGCTCACAAATTCTCTATCCATTGATACAACGTAAAGCCGCATATAGGGCCTTGCCAAATAAACCGACAAATCTTCCTCAATAGGAAAATAGCTGGTCAACAAAATGTGCAATATGTTCGTGAAGTTAAGTGAGTTCCGATGCGTCTCACTTCCTACCCCCCCCCCCCCCACTCCCTAAATAAAATAAAATAAAATGAGTTTCGATAACCAAAAATGATTAAGCAGGAAGAATACAAATCTTTTATTCTACTGATAACTTACATCTACCTCCACGATGAAAACACAAAGACTACTGAGGGCCTCTGGACCCTCGCCTTCTCATTTGATGCCAGCTTGCATATTCGGCATTCTGAGTCCCTCAAATGTTACTCTCATTTGCTGTGCCCCACCATCTGGGTGGGGCACTTTAACTTTGTCTGACGACGCCTCTGATTCAAAGATGCAGATATTGTTCAGATTCAGAAATTCCTGCATCATAAGAATATGGTAATTACTTTACAGAAGAATGGACTGTCCCAAACCTGATAAATATATCGATGGAGAATTTGTGAATAAGTTATTTAACTAATTGGGACAACACTGGTACAAACATGTCTAGATATATTTATACTTATTTTGGTCTTGTCAATCACTTGGTCCGGAGAGGTCTAAAATGCAAGATCATCTGAAGTTATTAAACGTTACGGAGTGGTGTGGAAGTCTACTCCGCAGAAGAAGTTCATTTTGTTACATGTTACGGTGACACAAATGGCACGTTGGAAAATTGAAATTTCATCCCCAAATCTCATCTCCGAATTTCTAATTTGGCCGAAAATGTTTATGACAACTTGATCTTCTTTTTCGGAGACGTGACTTGTTGTATCAAGTTTTTAACTATTTATCTTATTCTTAATCTGATGAGATCCATTTGGTATTGCTGACTCCAAATGACCTTTGACCATCACCCAAAATAATAGGGTATTCTGTATTCACTATAGAAAGACACATGCCAAATAAATAAAGTATGCGATGTAAACCATATTGGGATATCATGTGAACAAGGTTTGTGTTTCTAAGGCTTTACAAAGTGTAACCTTTTATGTCCCCAAATGACCTTTGACCTCCACCAAAATAATAAGGTACTTGTACTCATTATAGGGAAGTCACATGCAAAATATGAGAGCAAATAAAGTGGTGACCTCAAATGAATTATGACCTACACCAAATTGTCAGACAACTTTACACTACATAGGTATATCCTACTATGCATATATGAGCTCCTTTAATGTTCAGGTTCTTTTGATTTTCACATTTTGCCCTCTGCTGACCCCAAATGACATTTCACATTTTTGTGCTTATTATAGGGAAGCCACTTATTATAGGGAAGAACTGCAGATGTTACCTATCTTGAGATATCGTGTTGACAAACTAGGGCGTCACATACAAACACACACACGCACCCACACACAAACATGACTGCATATGTTTCTTGCCTACCTATGGCAAGTAACCAGCATCGACCTGATGTGTAGTGCTGGCATAATGGTAACGTGAACTTGTACATCACACTTGTCTGTGCCATTTATTATTATCCCCTCCAGATCTTCGGCTCTAATGGTATGCTTGAACAACAAAACAAGGTTCCTACTTCCGTTGTTTGTCATGGTGTTTTAGGAGCTTGTAAGAACCCAATAGAGGCATCTTTTCCCCAGAGATACAGAGAAGCATATGAATTGGAACTTGAACATTTTGTAAATGTCATGTTAGGTAAGTGACGTGATATGCGAATGATCTGCAGCATTTTCCTGGTTATCTGTAATAGGCCTAAACCCTTTAGGGTTTTCAGTTTCACATTATGGTTTGTTTCGTTGCCTACTTCATAATCGGCCTGCTTTCTGTTACTTACGATGGAAGGCTTAGTGAATCATTAAAGTATTGTATACTCTACTTATTACGAGATTTGAGTCAACGTAACATACTCATTATGTTAAGATCCTTTGACAGTGTTATCTATTAAACTGCACACGTGTTTTGACGAAGTACTCACGTAGAAGCATGGAGGTCTGTTTTTACCTCCATGGTAGAAGTAAGTCAGTAAGCGTTGTATTGCAGCTGTGTTGACCATGTGACCAGTGACGTATCTGCAGTATATTGTTCCCTTTAAATCATTATAACTAATAGAAAGGTATTGACAATACGTGTATAGGCATTGAAACCTAACTGCTATACGGTAAACTATAATTTGATATTTGATTTACTTTACAATATCCAACATTCATGTTTTTTTTTCTCTAAAAGACTCATTTCGTCTGATCTTTGTTCTTAGGTATCGAAAAGGAGATTCTTGTCAAGAAAGAAGAGACTCTACAAGTATGTCGGCTTGCTTCTGCGTGTGAGGAGTCTTACCGTACAGGAAAACAAATTTTCATGAGTTCTTTTGAAAATGGTGCTACTCCTTGAATTATAATTTCCTTCTCATTCAATATTCGTAGTAGTAAAATGATTTGTTTCGATATGGACGTAATCAAACGGTATTTTGTTGAAGGTCACAAATGATTTTTTATGTAAACAAATTGTTTTATTTTATACCAACTATCAATAAAGAGAATTAAAGAAAATTGATTATCCTAACTTTATCCCTAATCCGAGTCTGACTTGCTTAATAACAGTACTGAACTGATACTATATGAAAATGACACTTGACACGTTTGCTGTCGTATCGTTCTAGATATCGCTATAGATATGTTTCCATTTTTTAATTATTTAAAGCCAACTTACGTGACCCCTATCAACATAATGGTATTAACCAAAGCTTCAGCATATGGACTATTGTATAAGGGGTTTCTATTTTCTGTATCAAACACAACATATTTTTAACATTTAAAGACAAGTTAAATACATTAAATTACCAAGATTTGCTAATTTAATAGTTCTTCTAACATTGACAAACAGTGCAGACCCAAACTCTTCGGCTTTGAGTACAGCGTATCTGTATGTTGTCGTGTTGCACGAATCTAACCGTTATAGTAATTACTGACTTTGCAATACGCGTTAAAGTCATTGCCGACTTTGCAATACGCGGTACACCTCACAATTTTACAAGACTAGGCCATTAAGAGTGACTCCATAGTTTTCCCCTTTCGGGAAACGGCTATGAAGAAACTATCAGTCTACGATGACTTTACAATAGGTACTGCAAATGATGCCTGGGTTGTATTAAAGTACGATATAACAGTAAAAATTAAGATTTTATTGGTTTAGTTCCAAACAAAGAAATATTTCGGAGTCGCTAACCAGGCTTTAAAAATAGTTGTGCTATATAGCACAACAAGAGGTTTGTATGTCGTGAGGAAAACTGCTGAGCTTAACTTTGTACTCAGTAGTCTAATGGATGGGATAGACTTTCGAGTTATGCGTCCAATACTCGGTAAATTTATTTTAGTCATCCAGTGGCTATTGTCGCTCCAGCATCTTATTCAGGATATGAACTCTTTGAAATCGGTTGTATAACATGAGGTTCTGACAAAGATGTATAATCAGTACTGACTCCTACAGTATAAGAAGCGTAGGTCGTCGTTGATAACAAAGTGATTGTGGAATAAATATGAGACGAAAACCATCCTTACTTAATTCATTAACTTAATTCATTGCTTAATAGTTTTGTTGTTTTGATTTAAATTACATGTTGAAGTTGAACATTAAGAGTGTAACGAGACAACCTTTAGTTGACTGTCAAGTCCAGTCATGTCTGCGACATGTCAGTTTCTTAATATGTTAGTGTGTAAGTTATTTAAATGAAGAGTAACGAACAACTACCTAAATGGGGTACAGGTTAAAGGGGTAGACGTTTTTGGGGTACAGGTTATAGGGTTAGCGGTCATTGGGGTAGAGGTTATCAGGAAGAGTTTATAGGGTAGATGTTGTAGGGGTACATGTTGTAGGGGTACATGTTGTAGGGGTACATGTTGTATGTGTATAGGTTAGAGGGATAATGGTGATCGGGAAAGAGGTTGGCGAAGAGGGTATAGGGATATAGGATGTATGGATAGAGGTTACATGCATGGCTAAAGGTTATTGGGGAAGAGGTTCTAGGGATAGATGTTGTAGGGGTAGAAGTTGGAGGATTATAGGTTGCTGGGGCGGAGGGTTAGAGGTTAGAGGTTAGAGGTGATAGGGTTAGAGGTTATTGGATAGAGCCTATTGAGGTGGAGGGATAAAGGTTATCGGGGAAGAGGTTGTTGGATAGAGGTTGTAGGGATAGAGGTTACAGGGTTTATTGGGGTGCAGGTTATTAGGGAAGAAGTTATAGGGGTAGAGGCTATTGGGGAAGAGGTTCTAGGGATAGATGTTGTATCGGTAGAAGTTAGAGGATGATAGGTTATTGGGGTGGAGGTGATAGGGTTAAGAGGTTATTGGGGGAAGATGCTATTGGGGGTGAAGGTTATTGTGGAAGAGATCTATATTGATAGAGGTTGTAAGGGTAGAGGTTAGAGGGATACATGTTATTGAGAAGAGATTTATGAGGGAAAATGTTATAGGGACAGAGGTTGTAGCGATAGAGGATATAGGGTTAGAGGTTATTGGGGTAGAGAAAATTGGTGTGTAGGGTATTAGGGAGGAGATTATAGGGACAGGTTGGAGGGATAGAGGTTATAGGTATAGAGGTTATATGGTTAGAGGTTATTGGGGAAGAGTTCATAGGGATAGGCCTATAGTTAATTGGGGGTGGAAAGACTTATCTTTCACTTTAGACAGACTAAGCCTCCTTTAAGGTTATAGGGATAAAGGTTATATGGGGGTCGGTACAGAGTTTATGTCAAGGTTAAGTTCAATATTCGTTAAATAGCTATGTCCTCCAGCTTTAGTAACTGAGCCTACATAAACTTATATTTGTGATAACAGGAAAATCCAGATCGCCAATATAACACCAAGATCCCCACTAGAATTAACTTAGTTTACACAAATTGCCGGTACAAGTTGATCAGAAATTGCAATATGTCGCTTATACCTATAGGCAACACACACATTGATTCCAGTACCAGTGGCGGCGTCGAGGGGAAAGGGATTGGGCTATTTTCCCCTAATCATGATGCTTCCTTAGTCCCCCCCCCCCAACCTACAGTAGGCTGTTTTAAAAACTGAAACACTATCCCTTACGTCAAATTTTACCAGATTTGGATGACATTAAGCTAACAAACTGCTACAGCTTCCAAAGCTCGCTAGATTGTATAATTAAACTGAATAATTCAGATTTTTGGTTTACTAGTCAAGTTCCGCTTCACATAACAATGACAAAGACCATAATTTTAAAATGTCAATTAATCCTTTATTTATATGATGAATATATGAAACGGTATCTATAAGACAACATTGTTAGAAAAGAAATATAGATACTAGGTGTAGTCAACGTCTCTATGGTGAACACAATCTACAAAGGTTACATCAATTGTAATGTGCGTTTTAAAAAAATCCAATAATACCAATAATCGGCAACCAGCTTAGAGGATGCAACTGCTTGTACTATGATTTATGGCAACATGTCCTCTAGATGTAAACAATGTGACTCATGTTTGTTATGTGTCTACTGCGTGTTTCTATAGGTCCGGCCTATTCTTCGGGATATGTTAATATTTATTTTTTCAGACATTCACAAACGAATGATTAAGTGTTCAGTTATGTTCCATTTGATGTACAGTTATTGGAATGCAAACTGGGGATCTAACCTACGAAGAGAACTTTATTATCAGTAAGATGAAGCTGATATTTTGTAGCAGTGACAACCAGAACTGTTTGCTCAGAGCTATGCAAGGCAATGAGGTGTAAAACGTTGAGATTATCCCTGTTACTAACTCTCATATTTGAGAAGGAAAAGATTGGCCAGTTCAATGCTGGTTAATTTGTACGGTAATGTCACTCTACCAGGTAAAAGATCCTACATTCATGCAAATATTACCATAACAGCATTCCAAATATTAGTGTAACAGAGAAGCGAATAATGAATACCATTTGTTAATGAGTTTATGCCAATTTATTTGTTCTCTGCGCCCTCGGAAATGGTTCTTATGGACTAAATAACACAATGACTCGCTGTTAGTCGGTTACATGTAAAAGAATTCCGTTTTTCCTGTGTAAGCCCTCCGTGACCAGCCCACTAAGTCAACTCCACTTTACGTAGTGTCACTAGGTTGTCAA
The DNA here is from genome assembly GCA_010014835.2 of Apostichopus leukothele. Lineage (NCBI taxonomy): Eukaryota > Metazoa > Echinodermata > Holothuroidea > Aspidochirotida > Stichopodidae > Apostichopus > Apostichopus leukothele. The sequence continues at coordinate 4,200 of JAAAKB020255324.1, read as the reverse complement.
GTTATGTTGTATTACAGCATGTACATAATTAGCTAATGTTTATTCATAAATAAAACTAGATTTAAGAAAAGACTTGTAAATGGTCAATCTTGATGGATTTTAATGGGAGTTGCAGCTGTTTTCAGAGTGGCTAGGACAATGTTGTTCATAGATGTCCGTAGAACCAGATTTCTTTCATGAATGTTAACATTACATATTTTGGAAATAATTTGCTTGTGAATGTTCGCTGATAAGAAAACCAAACTTGTTCAGCATAGTTAGACTACTAAGGCTTTTCGAATGTTTAAGTAAATCGCCATCTTTATTCCAAGGTCACCATAACATTCCTAGTACAGGAACGCACAGAAAGATCCCGATAAGGTGCGGTGTTTTGTACGGTAGCCTGTAAGAGCCTACATTGCAAAGGTTTTCTAGGCAGCAGTAAAAACATGTTTCCATGCCATCGACATCCGTGCAAAGGTCAAGACACGTTGGTCCGCAGGTCCGAGTAATGGCGTGTGGGCGATAGATGCTTCGAAGTAATGTGGACACACGAACCTCGTGCTTCTGTAAAGAAATTATAGGGACATTGTACTTTACAGGTTGCTTCCGTAATTTATATATGTAGGCATATATGTCTGTACATATTTCTGTATGTATGCGATCCCTTTGTAACCATTTCTAAGTTGGGGGCGCCACAGTACCTTGTATACCGTGTAGCGATGGACAACAACCACTTTATTCGATTCAACCAAGAACGCGAAGGGATTCAGATAAATTCGGCATTTTATGTATAACTATATAAGAATGAACAAAGGACAACTGACTGTTGAATTATAACCAATGGAAAAGAACAGAGAAATGTTTGACTATAGAACGGCAATTATTAGCTCTTTTCCAAGTTAATATTCTCGAGAGAAAAAAAATATAATAAGCTGGTAATAGGCTTTGGCAGTTAATGATAAGACATTTATCTGTGATTTAAAATAATGTTTTTATTCTTGGGGAAAGGAGCTAATGCACAGGTTAAAAAGTGTTATTATTGTGTCACTTTGATCATGTCAAATGTGTCATGTGTCCACATGTCTCAAATGGACTTAAACTCGGGCAGGCATCTCCGTCACTTTGCTAACGCCATTTTGAAGGGTTTGAAAAGGGCTTTATAGGAGGACAGTCAATTCAACATGGAGTTCATGGCAGGTTGTAAGAACAAATATATTTGGTAGTGATCATTGGATTGTTAATTACACTATAGACCTAATGATACAGCGAGAGATTGTCGGGGATATATGTCTACCTATACGGGATAGGCTGCATTGTTAATTCAGCCGTGTTATCATTATCGACCACAATACGAACAGTTGACCAGTCTTATGTAAATCATAATGGACTGCGACCACTGCTGAGAGCAATCTCATTTTATGCCTCATTATTTACTAACATAAAAATTTTACGTTAGTATGTAACTTACTATGCAGTAGGTATCACAAGCTTGGTCTATCTTCACAGTTGAATTTTCGCGGTAGGTGAAGTGGTCTTCACAATTTTCATCAGAACCATCCACTGTCGAACAGGTGTAACAGTGTCTTGCAGCCCCTGAAGAGAAAAACAAACAAATCAGTTACAGCTTTGATCACACTGCCTTTGACGGTGCGCGCACGCGCAGGCGTATACACTTTGCTATTGACTTTTACCCTGCTCATACAACCAAACAGAATATGTTTTGAGTCTAATGGTAACAAAGTCGTGATAGGAGATATAGTAGGCCTACATTGAATCACGTGTCTTCCGCTGAAATTCTGTTCAGACATTATATGCATCCAATTATTTTATTTATTTATATCCCGTTATTGGTTCATTCATATAGGCCTACCCACTGATGACGTAAGAGAAATTGGAGAGAAATTGGATCCCATTCTTACAAGATAAATGTTGTTACAACCTAGTGAGTTCATTATGTTTGGTGCTACTAATGCTCATACACGTAACATTGTCATCGTCGTAACGTCGTAGCATTGTCGTAACGGATCCCCTAGTTAAACCGACTCTCCTGTGATATTAATAAATATAAAGCGACAACCACAATCGTAAATTTGAGATGAACCACTGACGTTGGATTGTAGCAATCATTGGCAGTAAGTTACAATGAAACAACGATCGTAACATTAAGGGTAAGCAGGTGGACAACGCTCTTACTGAAGAGTTATTGGCGAGCGATACTTACCGACCATATTAATGGTAACCCAGATTAAAATGAAGCAGTGAGTGGCAAAGAAACGCATGATGTCGTGTCCGATCCTGGTAATTACACTCACTGAATCTAGAAAAGAAATTGATGGATTCACCTTGTTATCTGCGGCAAGCCTGGTTATCAGCAATGGACTGCACGGTACCTCTCATCAATGTACACAGACATACACACAAATATATAGTAGATTGATAAGTACTACCCTCTTCGGAAAAAGTAAAATAGTTGCTTTAACGATAGTAAAAATTAACTATGCCTCCAAGAAACTGTAATTTCCGTACATGCGACTACATACTATAGACAAGGGTCATACATGCGTAAAGAAGTACTTGAAACCTACAGAAATGCATATCCTTGTCTTCATTATGTTGGAAGTTTGCTAATTGTAGTGGCGAGCTATTTTTTGGTACAGGCTATCATTCAAACAGCAAAAGTAAGGCAAGGGTAACGCGCCTTGATAGAGTCGTTATTCTTTGACTAATGCAGTCGATTAAATATCCGAGTATTATGATCACTTCATACACGTTTAGCGTGGACCACTTCATGCTTGCTTAGTGTATAGTGTGGAAAGTATATATAGTGTATACAGTACCTTAGTACCCTTCTGGTCAATTCCGCTTGACCATAGAGGGTGTTGCTCTATATTGCTTCAAATTATTGGATTGAGTTGAATTCACAACGGTTAGTCTGTCTCTGGAACAATTGGAACGTCTAAATATGGAGCATCGTCTCGATTTAAGCTTAAAGACTCCTGTAAGTTTCAAAGGATTTTTGGTTTCTTGAAGTAAAGTTGCAAGTCAGAGAGTTTGTTTTTTGTGATAACAACGGACTATCGACCGAAACTGAAGTCGGCTTTCAGCATTCATCGATATCGATCCATATGTTGAAAGTGCACTGTGAAGGTCAAAGGTCACCAATGTTGATTCCAAAGATGCTAGAAAACCAATAATGGTCACTCAAATACTTTTAAAATCTTCTAGTAAGGTTTAGAGTGCGTAATGAGGGGTCAATACTATGTTAGAGCATGGAGGTAAAAACAGTTTTACCTCCATGGTTAGAGGTAGCATCTACACGGATCGACATGTTATTCAGTGACTTGTATGATAACGGCCAGCTCGGTTCTTTCCTACTACTGGCTTGACAAACAGAAAAAAACATGCACTGTTAGAAACAACTATTATGACTTCGACAGAATTCACAGAAATACAACACAGCGTATTTTGTTCGTAAACTTTTAGGGTTAAGTAAGTTAATGATTGCCAGTTGACAATCTTCTCCAGGACTCCCCATCCACTGTATAATGGGGAGGGGAGGGGGGGGGGGCTTTCCCTGACTCCATCTGGCTGCCACGAACTTGAAACCTGTCAGAAGTATGAACTTGAAAGGTATATCCAGTACTTAAATCGATAAGCATACGGTTTTGTGTAAACGCTACAAGTTTATCTTAGACGTCACTGGTTACAATAAGAACTGGGAGTCTAATCCGATTACCCAATTAGTCGACACAATCTCGTGACACTGCAGTAGGCGCGTGCATGTCATCCCATCCAGATTTGTTTACCATCACCGCCCTGCAAGTAGGTGGGAAAGTACCGCACTGCCATTAACTGTATGCATGACTAGTATACTGTTTCCGCCCAAAGGCGCTTCGGTAGTTTTAATTTACTGTACCGTTCAGTTATAATTGCAATTTAAATAATAACACAGAGTGCGCATACCGGAACAAACTTCGAAAAGTATATGGACACTATATGGATATAGTACAGACTATTTACTCCAGTAAATTGAAATACATTGAAAACAGGAGGTCACTATAAACTTGTGTTCTATACTCGTTACAGGAGAAACGTATACAGTAAAGCATACTCAGTAAAGCCTATATATACCGTTGACTAGACGTAGGGTTACCATTTTTCTTTGAGCTGAAAGTGGGACTGATCTGGGGGAGCGGTCTAATGGGAGAGGGCGGCCCC
>JAAAKB020255313.1:0-10537 GCA_010014835.2 Apostichopus leukothele | reverse complement strand
TGTGTTGAAAGCACCGTTGGTTATACCAATTCTTCGGTTAATATCTTCTTCGGTCCCCAGCAAGCTTCCAACATATTAACACTTCTTCCAACTTTCATTTCCTTTTCTTGTGATTGAAAATTTCTCAGGTTTTGTGCAATTGATTTTCAGATTCCTTCCTGTCAGTTTCTCAGGTACTGAACCACGTATAATGCCTGTGGTAGGCTATAGTATAGGCTACTGTAATATGATCGATAGATCAGAAAAGTTGAAAAATTCGAAAAATGCACCTCGACTAAATCACTGGAAATAATGAATCCAAACTGTTTTAAACACTAGATCCGTTTGACAGAAACAATAAACCTTGATACTAGAGTAAACGCGACAGGAGGTGATCACTAAAATGAGCAAAAAACAAGCAAATTTCCGAAGAAAGACGGTGCTGACAACACGCCACTGATGTCTTCCGATATAAGAACCTGTGTAAATATCGTCGCTGTTCTAATGCTTGGATATTATCAAATTTCATGTACAGACATTAAAACCACGGATGAAAACATGACACAAACTGACCAGGGGAGATCGACGGGAGCATTTGAGGCATTTTTACAAATTTCATGGTCAAGTTATCAAGATCATAGTAGTCCACAAGAGGTACAGTACAGTACTACAAGGCTCTGAAATGAACTACTACATGTTACTGCTCTTCTTCAAGGCAAGAGCCCCCAAATCTCAATGGTTTGGATGTTTTGGAAATCTTAAAAGGGACTACAAATGTTGTGGCATATTGCACAGAAGCATGTATGTCTTCTTAATACCATAATCAAGTGAATATCTCCTTGATTAGTTTATGCAACAATTAAAACAAAGTTTGTGCACACAAAGATACTGTAGAGTACATTGTTTACAGTACTACAGACACCTAGCCAATTTGCTTCATAGTCATTACATTTGTCGTGTGTGATAATCTTATTCAAATCTGTTCAAATTTATTCAAAACGCTTGTTTCGTTTCCAAGAAATACACATTTTGAAGTTTTGATAAGTCTAAGGAAACTCATTAAATATGACCAAACTATGACCCTGGAGTAGTATTTCGCTCATCAAAATTTCTTATTTCAGCCCTTGATAAGTTTTAACCCCTAATTACTAGCCACATATATTTGAATGATCTGATTTCCTCTTTTCAAAGAAGACAAAATATTATCTTAACAATCGCCTTAGACCACAAACCCCGTATTGAGTGTCAACAAGGTTGTCAAAACAAAGGAATAACAAAACAGAACATTAGGCAGTCATCAACTCCCTTTACATCATCCATGTGCATAATTAGCTCGTGTTCATTCATAAATTATAAAACTAGAATTAAGAAAAGACTTGTGTAAAATCCTCAATCTTTGATGGAGTTTGATGGGAGTTGCAGTTATTTTCATCATTTCTAATGACTATTAGAGTGATTAGGACAATGTTGTTCGTAGGGTGTCCATAGACCTTTTAGCAAACAGACACTCCATAACTGAAGCATGCTACAAATTACAGGAAATTGAGCAAATAAATGATATCTGTAAGCACGACCAAAATTTGGAAATTTTTTATTCATATCATACAAAATGCCAGCCATAAACACTCACTGAATGATAACAGCGGCCACTGGCCATTTCGATGTTTTACACAGTACAGAGCCCTATGATTACTTACTGTATGATAATGTAGGGCTTCTTGCACCAATTATCATAGTGTTTCGTACAGTACTGTTGACCAGTGCTTAAGTACTGTATCATGCAATTTCTGACGATGGGGTCAGTTTCATGGAAACCTGGCTGGTTTCCTGGGATTAGCTTTACCCAATGGGTACAATGAATCACTGGAATGGAAAGCACAACTCTCTTTTGATATTTGGAAGCATCCTATGTATGGATGTACAGTGAGAGCCACTTATCACATGATCTGGGGCAGATGTAGGATAGAAGGCTAGGCTAAGAGCCTCTATCCATTACAGCATAATTTATTTTCTGTCACTCTAGAAGGAAACATAAGTGGTATTTGAAGAAAAAAGTGTAACTGGCTTTTTGCAAGCAAGCAAGAAGCAACACATGACAATGAGAATGAGAAAGGTGTTTTTATAAGGTGTCATTACTCATTAATGCTCCACTGAACTATATATACACGTATACAGGAAGTCGACCTACTGAGGTTATGACAATTCTGCCATTACTACATGAATCAATCACAAATATATTTGAAATGTTCCTGTAGCTTGACATAACTTGGCGCATTCTACAGATCGACTCCATTGGAAACGGTATGACATGAAGCACTGTCGACATGCCAAAGGGACTGTATCAATTTTTAGAAGTTGCCAAAATATTAGATGTCTTTGTCACTGTTCTACGCTCCAAATGAAAAAAATCCTTCCATTGTTATTGCAATCTTCTTGGCAATTGCCACTTTCAAGTTATAATGTTAACTCAGAAAGACTGTCACTAAGTACTCACAAAGTATAGGCAGTACGATCACATCTTTATACCTATGGTAGCAAACATAGCCCATAAAATAAATGCAATTGGTTTTCAATTGGGACGCAGTTGTTTTTTTACAGGACGCAAATTACTTTTGGAACTTGCGTCCCTAGGACGCAAACATTTTTTTCTCCAGTTACATTACTGTACAGGTTCAATTGCTATAAAAATAACAGAAAATTCACATGTGGCAAATTTTTTCAGAAAACTGGCAACCCTGATGGTTATCAGCCAGTTGTTTGTACTACTGTACACGCCCACTGACATTACCCACAGCACAATACTTACGCTGAAAATCCAGTGGCATGTGAGAAGGTAGAGCGTGGGGGGTAGGGTGGGGGGTTGTCTATCCAGCTATTGTACAGTATGGAGATGGGATAAATACAAATTTATGTACTGAAGGCCAATTCTGCTTAAATAATCAGGCAGATGTTAATTTCACTTGATTGATTAATTAGTGAAGCAGATCTGGCCATTGCTACTTTGGTACAGTATATATATACTTGTTTATCACAATTTGTAATGACACATTTTAGTGTGAGAACCAAAATTTATTGCTTTAATATCAAATCCCTCATCATAGAAACTTCATGCCTTTTCTTCCACACAAATTTGTGTATCTATAGTATAATGTGCTATATAGGCCTAGACCAAAATAAGTAGCCTAGGCCTAGGTTTAGAACTGACGTCCAGTAATCATATCTGTGATAGGCTACAGTAGGTACAGTACAGTAACTTGTTTGTATCCATATATAAAGACTGAAGAATTATTCCCACACTATTGTTATAAGACAGTTCAATTATAAACCACATTAATTGCATTACGAATACAGTATGTTATCGTCAGTTGTGTAACATTTGGTAATCACATTATTGACATGTAGTATGATTATCTGAGATATTTTTTATCTAACTATCATATTGTCTCCTTGTAAGTAAATCCCCAAAACTTACTGGTTTGGCAATTTACGAGCAACGATACTTACCTGTATCGAAGGAGGTGTAAGTGGGCGATGCCCAGGGAGCGAGGGCGCAGTGCTCAAACGTTCCAATGTGTAGTTAGGTAGATGGGAAAGTGCAGATATGGAGTGGGAGACAGGTAAGAGAGGAGCAAAGTAAATAAGCCATTTCATTACTGGTTCATTTTTCGATAATGTTCCGTCCTACATGTACAGTACATGGTGTATGCATTAGTTTTCCCATTTTCTTGTTATGATCCCTGGCCATGTCCGTGCATCTCTCCTCAGACAAATAATAACTAAAAATAAATTTCTGCAGAAACGGTGTTGAACTTGACAACATATAAAATAATCCTGATTTTACCATCATAGGATCTAGCCTAGATATTTCCGACAGAGTGTTGAGACTTGAGACCAGGCAAACGTCCAACTCCTGTAAGTATCCTGTTATTAATTTACAGACTGAGGTGCTGAAGCGAATTGCTGGAATACTCTGTGGATGTTGCGTTATAACTTTCTGTAATGGCAGCCATTCTTAAACTTGTTAGTATCAAACTTGTACGAACCTTGATGATACCGGGCTGGTTAGAGGAAGCTATTGTTTAGCCTTTACATATCCTGTTGCTTTTTGATGTTCGTAAGTGTCACGCAAAGACAATCACCAAACGGCAGATGATGTGAGTTATATCAATAAGTGGATGCTGATGGAGCACCAAAGGAATGTTTACATTTGAGATTAACTCAGTTTTGCATCAAATCATAAATTATGACTTGTTCCCATATTCCACTATTTGAGAAGGTTGCTATAGTGATGGAGTAAGTCTTGTTCTGCTGATGTGATGGTAATATCCGGAGTTAGATGGACCAAGGATCATTTTGTGTCACTGAGGAAACTTTGGTCAACCACTGAGCTACATCAACGTACAGATGCTTACACCTGTGTCCACACTTCTAGCTACATCCTTTTACAGTAGTTTGTATTATGTATATTAGTTATTTTGTAATAGCAAAGTACAGTACTTGTAAAACCTTAGATGTTGACCACATGTATTTCAGATGCGTTCCACTCATTTGACTGTGCCATAATACATGTCGAAAACTCAAAATGGTACAATTGACAAAGACTATTTTTAAGCTACAGTACTTCTTATGAAACTGACTAGAGTTTGATCACAGTTTTGCCAAGATATCTACAATATGGAATTTGTTACCTTCACCTAGGCCTTCATCCAGGATGTAGGCCTAGGTGAAGGTAACAAATTATAAGTGTTGTGTCGATATCACCAAATAATGGTTTTGGCCGATACCCAATAATCCAATCGCAATATCGGCCCGACACCGATATTTTTAAACAGCCAGTATGAAGGTCAAATCCCACTTTTAGTAATGCATTACAGTATCAAAATTATAATCGGCTATCGTAAGTTATTATCGGTTGCACAACTCACAAACAGTAACGACTTGTATAACTCATATTTGTGGAATCCCGTTAGTAAATTAGTAGCGAAAAATATGTGCATATATTTCTTAGCAAAAATGTTACAAGATGACATCTTGCGAGGAATAAAACTGATGCGTATCCTGGCTAAGAAATTTTACTACCCCTTGAGTTTAACAGAAAACATTTTTTTCAATTTTTTAACTGCCATTAAATATTATATCCTACCATTAGCCGGCTATACTGACAACTAAGCCTAGCCACACTTAGCAAGTGCTTTGTGTTTGGAATATATTTCATAAACAAACTGGCAACAAACGCACATTTGACGCTCAAAATACAATCTTTTCATCAGTTATTGATGTTTTAACAAACTGCATTCATGATATTATTTGCAGCTTTTTAAAAAATACGCAATTTTTTGGAATGTTTCAGTAGGGGTGTTTCCATGTGTTATAACGACGTCCGGAGTCTCGAAAGCAAAGGTACAAGTTAGTGCGATTGGGTACTACTGTGGTTATGTACAGTACATAGTTTTATCAAATGTGTTTCAACGTCACATACATAAGTTACTTCTTACAATTGTGTTTGACCGTGGTGCATTATTTGTAGGTCTGAATATGCCATGTTTACAACTTTGATTGTACAAAAAAGTTCTTAGAGCCTTGTCCAGAATATTTGCAAGGGCAAAAGTTGTTAGGAGGTATGTTCAGTTTTAATTATGATGTGTTCACTTGTATAATACAGCAGCCAGACTGGTGAGATTCACTTAAATGCACGACAAAGACTATGCTATGTACCAAATGTTAAGTTGCCTGACTGGTCTGTTTTTATAACGTTATTGGTAAATATTTGTAAGAACTTTCGACTTGTTTCTTTGACCAGCTGATCACCATATGACCACTGGCTATTATTGGAATCAAAAAGGTTTTAAGAACAGATTAATAATGCATCGCAAGTAACAAGAAGTAGCTTTTGTTATGAAATATTATGTTCAATATCAGATTGCCCTTATAGGCAATGAGGCTAAATTTTACAGATACCAATATACCGTTGATGTTGAAAATATCGGCCGATACCGATATCGCAAACGATTATCGGCGCAACATTACAAATTGCGGAAGTCAGATATAGCACTATTGGACTTCATGTGACAATGAGAAAAAGTTATTTACTTGTCAGTTCAATCAAGGTCTTACGTATTTGAACTGAAGATGGTCTTCGTACGATCTCATTCTACATTCAATCAAATTTTGATGCCGAAATTTATGAAAGTAGTAACTGCCAAACCAGCTTTACTAATACAGGCCAATTATAAACGGCTGTGCTCGTTACTAAGTTACATTACATTTGATTTGGCTAATAAGTCAAGCAGATTTGGCTGGCAAATACTTAAATAATAAATGGTAAAACTTGCCATACAGTGCCCCAATGATTATTAACACTTTACTGGGCGTGTGGAGTGTTAACCAATACAGGCCTATAAATTACTGTGTGCGGCTGTGCTATGGCCTTAAGCCTAAGGGCTACAGACCTCACATTCCCAAGTCACTAGTTCCACTTCAGTTTAACAAAATTACAGGACAAATAAACTATGTCTAAAGCCAATAGTTTAATATTAATAACTAGTTCGGGCCTATGAATGGCTCTGTCACTACTTGTGCTGGTCTACTTTGTTAGTACTGTTTTAAGTTGAGTTCGGCCTGATTTGCTAGGCCTACGCTAGTATATGCGATAGCCAACTCAACGCCAGAGCCAAATAGGCCTAAAGTTAGGCCTAAGCTGTAGTGTAAAGACTAGAGACTAGTTAGAGATGTATGGTCTAACCTAGGCTAGTCACTATAACTTTCACACTATTATCGAAAGTTTGAACGGTTAACATACCAATAAATGCAAACGTTTTCTTGTTTCACGATGATTTCAGGTGGAAAACAATGGAGGCATATTGCTCTTCAGATTTGATGGAGTTTATTATTATCTATGCTATCTCGTGTACAGTATTACAATTATGCTACTGTACCTCAGCTAGTTATCGATGACTTTTAGCAGGATAGGAAAACCCAACGATATATAGAGACAGAACTTTGCTACAGCGACAGTTCTTGACGCGAAACTGTTGCGAGATGATACAAAAATGGCGTCGCTTTACCGAAACATTCACCTTTATTCAACCAATTTAGAGCAGGGACCAGATTTTGAAGGAAAAAAATTGTCTCTTTCACAATTGTCTTGTTATTGAAAAACCAAATAATAATTTTGAAAATTTAGAAGAAAGTGGCTCATCTTTGGTCAATGAAATACGTCAAGCATGTATGAGCGCCACATACATTCTCTAGGGTCTGAAACTCTTTGCATATCAGTGTTAATACACCTCCTGCGTTACGTTACTAACAATTACGTACATACAAACACACGATGAATAACTAACAGACACGGGATCATATCACAGATGAATCACGTCTTTCATGCAGTTTCAGTGCATGTCATTTACATTCAGTGACGTTTATGGCGAGCCAAATACCAGTAACTAGATCTTCCAGGGTTTTCGATCGAAAAACCTGGCTTATCTGCTGACAAACCTGGAATATCTACCGAAATGTAACCGAAATCGATTGATAAACCTGCATTTTCTGAGCTCCAAAACGTTGACTGTCTTTTGGAAAACGTGGGTTTATCAGAGATAGAGCTTGGTTTTCAACCGATAACCAGGTTTATCGCCAATCTACCTTGTTTATCAATAAAAAAAATCTGGATAATCGGCGAAAAAACATGGATTATCAGAGAAAGTCATGGATATCGGTCGAGGAATTTGGGTTATCGCTCGATAGGAATTGAGGTATCGAAGTGAAGGCATCGGTGTTCACAATCACTGTAGCTATGGTAAACGAAGTTGTTTCGAAACAATTACATTACGCCTCACCTTCACAGACAGAGGTCTTTGGAGCCTATTGTGGCTATCTCGGTTGTCATGATAAAATTGTATGTGCCGGAGTGGAGTACGGCGAGTCTCGAGTGACCAATAATAATAATTAAAATATTAATAATAATCAGCAGTTATTTTACGATTCTTAGGCGACCACAAATGTGGGAGAAACCCGCAAGGGCTTATAGATTACAACTTACACGTCAGGTGGCTCAGTTCCAATTCAACATTTAACTCAAATTTGGATTTCAGATGGGAAAAACCGTAGATTGTTCTTGGATGAAAAACTTACCTTACTATGACCCGGCCGGGTATCGAACCCGGAACCTCCCGATTGCTAATGACAGGGGGACTGAGGATGACTATATAGTACCGTGTCTGATCCTGCACCTCCCTATAGCATCTCATACAATCGTAAGGAAATGCGATGCGATGTTGCATGTATAAACGGTATGTGATGTGTCTAGCAAAATATGTGACTATCATGGGAACAGAAATTAAATGCATATTTGTGTTAAAAACCCCTAAACGGCTAATATGCGGTTTGATAGAGAGTTACCCCATGGTGAGACGTTGCATCTCCCAGATATGTCAGAACGAAAGGTTAAAGGTCAAATTATGCAAATGCGACATCGAATTAACTTCACATACCATTACACCTGTTGTCCAGCACTATCAAAATATGTATGATTACCATAGTAACTATATCGAATAGATCAACGAAAGGTCAAACTATGACAAACGCAACTTAAACTCCAATGTGAACTTGCGCAATCTTAAATGTTTTAAAAGAGATTGTCAAGTACTGTACATTACCATGTAAGTTTAATGCAGATACAATCTCATAAATGAAGGGTACGTGTCAATTCTGAGTACGATGTAAATCCTAGTCTGCCCATAAGCAATTATATGGTGTACGTGGCCACCCTGAGGTCGTTGAAGCCGACACGATGTAGGGGAACATGCACCCGCCGACCCTCTACAGCAACAAAAAAATAGACGTGAAATACTTAACGTATGCTGAGCCATATAAGGCTATCATAAATTAGGTCAATGACAAGGTCTACATGCGAATTTGTGCTAATAAATTCTTTTAATATTTTACGTTGGTTGAAAGGGCGAAGTGGGGTAATTGCACCAAAAGACGTTTGCGTTGATTGGGATATGCGTATCCGATGTGGTTCAATTCCTCGAAAAGGCCTGTGTGTCAGATCAAGCTCAATTAAAACTTTTATATTTTGCTATTTTAAACTTTCAGACAAGAATACTTAATACGCCAAATTCTCTTACTTCTGTTCACACTGAATGAAAAAAATTGAGTAAGCTTTATTAGCTGTGTTGCAACCCGTCAGTCCGCCGCTTATATAGACGACTTAAAAAGAGCCTATGTATAGCTAGTATGGTTAACACTCAGGAGTGTAGGTATTGTCAAGCCTATACAGTACAGTCGATACAGCTGTCGTTCTGCCAGTGTTACATTCCAGTGATCTGATGTCGAATGAACTGCAAAACCACTGTCAATAGTACTCATTCCTTGAGATATCACTGTCGAAGGATGGCTACCTCAAATTCCGGACTAGCACCGAGAAGGAACTGGCAAAGCCAAATAACTTGCAGGTAGCCCACGGAGGTCGCGATCGACTATCTGATTTACACTGACTTCTAAATAAGACCTTACTTTCACACAATCGCAGTTAGTCTAACGTTCGCCCAAGCCCTGCTAGTCTAGGCCTTAGTTACAGTTACGTTTGGCCAAGGCTAGCTTAGAACTAGAAGGCTAGATCTTACTACTGTTTACTAGGCACGGAAATGAATTTCTGTGATACTAGGCCAACACGGAGGCTCTCTCTGTGAACCCAGCTACACAATTATACGAGACCTTTGTTGAACTTTTACATTAGGCAGTAGGCTACTAACATTAGGCCTATAGTATCATTAGTAGTATTACTATTAGTAGTAGCCTATATAGCCTACATTAGTTATTAATACAAACTAGACCTATGCTAGTGTAGAAGTTGTATTAGTACTACAGTACTAGGACTACTAGACTAGAACTAGTAGTATGGTTACTTAGTTAGGGAAATTTTCCTTGCTTTGTGCAGTTTGACTCCTGATCAATAAAATTATAGTTCTCACTATTTACGGCAGAATTTGGTCAAACCAATGATGGAATCACATTCCTAAAGAGCAACTAAACAGCAAAATCAGTGAAATGATCTTCATCACCCGTATCCGTTAAAAGAACATTAGTACCCTTAATATTACAAATTTGCTATAAACCATCATACTACTTAATAGGTTTCTTACTTTTTTTGTTCAATTTCATGAATAAAAAAATGCAAAGGCCATTCGGAATACAAACTGCCACTGTGTTGTTCAGACTTAGTTGGTAACAGTTAGCCAAAATATTCATGATCATTGTTTCCTTAGCAAGGCTAAATTTAGCCTCAACTAGCCTAGGTAAGAAGACTAGATGATAGATGTAGGCCTATAGGTTGCTTTGGACACAGTTTGGAAAACGATCACCTTTTATTTTCATGTGAAGTGTCAATAGAAGGGAGATGTATGTATCACATAGATTCAGACCACTCTTTTATTTTCTCCTGGTCATCTTCATTTAGCTGACATAAACTATCAACACAATAGGGTATGTCCTTCCTGTTTATCTGGTCTTAGGGGTAGTGTTCAGGTTCAGCTGGCAAGAATCACTACTTTAGCTT
>JAAAKB020255312.1:0-19029 GCA_010014835.2 Apostichopus leukothele | reverse complement strand
AAAATATACACAACATTTCCTTAGGTAAATTGTGCTTGTTATAGGAATGGTTAAAAAAAAAATGGAAAAAACACATGTTAGTTCGAATATGTCACACTATGTGTGAAAGAGGGAATGCACTGGTACTTTGCCCAGAAGTGTAAAAGATTCCCCAAAGGCATTCTCAGATATTTAAGATGTTCCCACTTTCACGGAACTAGATAAGACCGATATGACATCGCTTCACCGTTTATTCTAGGCATGCCTGATGATCAATAACCGTCAACATATTTTGGCCAAACACGGGCAGGTATACTTATAGAATATGATATCGCGAAGATATGAATATTTTTAGTTTGGGGATAATATTTGTGAATGCATCTGGCAACAGCAGTGTGAATGATGTAATCATGACAATTGTGTTGTTCTTCTTTATGCATATTAAAATCATGTATTCACAGAGGAATTGCATATGCTTAGAAGAAGAAGGGGAAAAAACGTTGCACTTTGATGAATTTTTATATACAGACCAAACCAACTTTGCGAATGAATCACATTTCAAGGGGAAAATAGACAGAAGATGTAAATAGGAGAGTAATACTATATGGTAGCACATCTATCGTGATAATATTTCAACACTACTGACTGCTACTCACTTCCCCTCACGCTTCACCTTCCACCACTTTGCAACTTTTGCAATTCAAAACGATAAATTTTCACGAACACATCCATGGACCCCCAATTTCGTGCTTGACATCATTTCGTTGTCACGATCACTGTTGTTTGAGAAACTAATGTTGCGTCACGATATTATGTATGTTGCACCTTTGTTGTTTGGTTGTTAATGCTACTAATGTTTCTATATCTCTGTTTTAAAAGGCCATGTTCATGCGGTTAAATTTATGTGGTTTCGTAACATCAGTTCAGTCTTCTGTTAATGTAAGTAAATCATTGTTTTAGGAATTATAATTACTCAACCAAAGAACATTCTCCCCCGCCCCACCCCTCCATGGATGATATCCGACACCATTTGCCCTTGAAAAATCGTTATTTTTATACTGAATTTTGTTCGTTGAATTTTGCATTGCTTCTGATGAGCTAAGCAGTCCAGCCGTTGTGATAGATGAGACTTAAACAAGTTTCAGTGGTATGTAATACAGTCCTCGCTGAGAGCAGTACGGAAGCAAATAGATTCTGACGTTTGTTACAATCAATGAGTTTTAGGTATGAGTAGTAGGTAAAACTATTTAATATACGTTAAGCGGGTCGACATGCATCCACCACATGTTTGAGAGTCATTTTCATTTGTAGTTTTGTTTGTCATGAATTATGCTTTATATTCCGAGTTTTCCGAGGGCGAAAACCAAGTACCCATAATTCCCAATTGCTCAGTCATTTTGTATCGCTTTGATTTGCCCTGTGCCCGGACTAGTGGACACTTGATTGAATTAGATTACTTATATATTGCTTCTCTGACTTTATCGTAGACTATATACCCCTATATAGAACCCATTGGTTACTTTATTTATTACTTTATACACAGTACGCACTGTATGGAATGTGTATTACGAAGCTCCAAATACACATCTTTCACTACTAACATTTAAGGCGATGCGCGCCTGGCACTGTTTCATGTCGTGGTCCAGATTTCCTAATTATTGGCTGCTCAGTGTATAGAGGAGGTAAAAGCTTTACTGAGACATATTTGGGTTGGTGGTTAATCGATGTGTAAATCATTCTCAACGGGGTATCACGTGCAAGCTATCGATCACTGTGTTGTAATTTCGTCGGCGTGTGCTCTCCACCGATATATGAAGAAAAATCTTCATCTCTGATACAAATGAACACAGTGACCTACCATGCATGGAAGCACACAGCATACTCTCCCCACTGGTGGTGATGTGTGGGGGGATTTATCTGCTCTGCCGACGAAGCGACATTAAATGAATGGTGTTGGAGGTGTGAGCAGATCGCGAGAGTCGGGGTGAGAGAGAGGGAAAGCCAATCCCTCTCGGGGTTATAAAATGCAGTGCGGCGTGCTGTAAAGACGGAGAGGACTTTGGAATGTCCTAGTTATGATGTTATAGTTGCTGGACACTTCCAGCTCAATGAATGGCTGGCAACTTTATTGCCTAACGGTATTGCTGTTTTCAACAATTATATAAGACCCATCGAAGGTTACTCAAGATAAGATAGTTATCGTTCGAAGTAAGACATACCATTTAAAAATTTTCATCATGTGAAGGTCAACAAGGAGAATAATAAAGGAAATTGATTCGATCCTCCGCTACATTCGCTCGCCCGATAACTCCCAAAACACCAATTAGTCCCGTATAGAAACAATTCGGACCCCTGGGCGATTATGTCAATTGTCCTCCTTTATGACTTTTTCGATACACAGTACGTTCATGTTTGCTACGCGGATTGAAAACAAAAAATCACGGTGGCTCGTAAGGTCCATTTCGTGTCCAACCCCTGCTCTATGGCTTTTTCGATCCCAATTTGGGTCTCATCAGCCAGACGCAATTATTTCGACATCTGTTGATTAGTTTCTAAGAAAATATTTAACAAATATCTACAATATGAATTCAATAAGAGCTTCACATAAAATATATGGCTTATAACGAAGAGAATAAAAAAAAACTTAGATATAACTTTAGACTTGCTATGTCACAGACCAAGAAGATAGAAACTAATCAGTGCTAAGAATATATGGTTTTTCAGGTTGGGGAGGGGGCTGCAGCCCCCAGCCCCCCTTCTTCCGCCTCCTACGACTATGACTATGACTAAGCCTATAATGGAAACATTCAGTTATGCCTTTAACAAGCAAGATTCTTAACCTGACAAATATATATAGCTTCCGCTGGAATGTTAGTTAGAAGAATGCTAACCTACCGACGGAGGACGAAACATATTCGTGTTGTCAGCCAGCCTCTCGAAGATCATCAGTGTTCATCCAAACCTCTAGCATGTCAGAACGAAGCTTGAGTGTAGCCTTGCAATGTTCTCAAAGTTTAGGAATGAATCACTGTTATCTGTATTTCTAGAACATTTGGGGCAATAATAATGACGTTTCATTTTTTTCATGCCACTTTCCACCATCAAACTGATTAATTATTTTGCGTTGTCATCACATTTACAACCAACTGTACGATCATCGTTTTACACGTTCAGTTTGGTTTTGAACCAGCACATTTTTCTTCCCGAATCGGTTATTTTATACTTACCAGAAATTTTTAGCTGACACGGTTTATCTTCACTACTCGACGTAACCTCTTCCGTATGTAACCTGTGCAGAAGGGAACCATCTGACCACGCTGCCAAAGCTCTAGTCATGAAAAGAAACAGGTACGCAACAAACATCCTTGCTGCAAACGAGGTTCTAATAAAACAAAGATTGATTAGCTGTGACTGAAGAAGTACGGTTGGACAAAGATACGGTTGTGATAGGGCTTGAACTTTGTTAGCTTTAATATATGGAATTCCTATTGGTAACATATATATAAACCGTTAGTGGGTCTCCATATAATTACTTCCCTGTGTTACTTCCATGTTCAGTGTTCACGACAAGGAAGTGACGTACATTTTATGCAGATCTATCGTGTCTTGCAGTATGTAACTCATCTTCGAACGCCAGCACCATGCATTGTGTGACCTCATTGGGGTGTTACATCCCAAGCATGCAGGTGAGGCGTGGGGAGGAAGGGCGGGCGTGGAGATGGGGGCGATGGTGAGGCAGGTAGGCGTTATGTCGTGTATAGGGTGTTCCTCCCAGTAATCGGGTCCATACAGGCTCACGATTATGCGATTATAAACAAAGTAAATCAAAGAATAAAACCCATAGTGAGTATTTCTCCTAAGATCTGAGATTATCGACTTTGACATTAATTGTACAAACAACTCCCATAAAATAACAGGAAAAGCATAATCCTGTTTTGACCACGTTCTATAAACCAATTTGAGATTTACAGTGACACACTCCATTCATGCGGATTTGAAATGTAGTTATACCGCATTTTTTTTTAGGCTCGACGATGCTGTTTATGTTTAGTTGCTCACAACACAGCTTACTTTCAAACAGTAAATAAATAGTTTCTTGAATGTAGATATTCTTGATATAAAGATCGCTCATGATCTTAATTTATTATGACGTAATGACTAGACAGCGGATTAGTAGGCTTGAATAAAATCGGGGCAGAGGTCCACCGGTGTTAAGGGGACTTGTCAAGAAGAATTTTACTTTTGTAATATATGCTACGATTGCCCAATAGTGAATTTGAAAATAAAGTAGAATATATTAGTAAGTCAAACTACTTCTTATCTCGAAAAGGAATCGTTATCTCTAAAGAAGAGGAAAGTTGTGTGGCTATTTCAAACTCGAAAGGGCTCATAGTTAATACCGAACGTTAATCCCCTTTCCTTAGCTGTTAGACTGGCGTCTGCTAAGATTCTTCGGTTGACGGCTATCTGACTGTATTGGTTTAGAACTATGGAGCGCCAAAAGAAAAACCGTGGTATAAACTGTGACATTTTATGAATCAAAAACGGCGCAATCTGTGAAGCTGGGATCAATCACAAATTATGTGATATACACTTTTTAATTATCAGTATTTGTCATCCCTTAAATGAGATTCAAAAACGAATAATACATTTTAAAGTTTGTCTCGTCTTAAGGTGAACTCCTTGATTCATGTTACAACTTATATCCAGAATCCAGTAACTTATAAATATGGAAGAATAATAGTAAGTATTTGGATGCTGTCAATTTAAAACTTAATAATGCTTCAAGTCACAAAATAGAGGAAGTAACTAACCCCCTCCCCCCCCCCTTCAAAAAAGAAGAAAAGGTTCAGATTAGTCAACAACCGATATATCCGAGGTCATTTAAAACCCCCGGGGAAGATAGGGAAGGAGCCTGGGGAAATATAAGACAAGAAAAGTGTATGCACATTTTCATAATAAAATTCATAAAAAATTCTCTGGCTCGTCGCAACACCTTGGATGACATTTTTTTTAATTTATGGCTTAAAACTGTTTTGAAATGCTTTGACAACAAAACACCGAAATTATGATTCCTAAACATTTTTATTTTGAATTTTCGCTACATCGTTTACTATTATGATTAATTCCCACACTAATTGTAACCCTGTCTCGCTATAAACGGCAGAACTTAAAATCGTTTGCGTAGCGTGTAACATGTATACGAAGAGGTAAAGTAGAAAGAAGGAAAAAGCATGGTCAGTTATGTTATGGTTTGCGAAGCGTGTAACATGTATACCAACAAGCAGGAACAATCATGGTTATATTTAACAAAAATCTTAAAAGGAGGAACTACCTACCACGCACAGCAGTTTTATTAAAACGGTTGTATGGGTCAGTTCCAGCGGAGCGCTCTCTTTCTCCATTTGTTATGTGTAATGTATAGAGGTGTTTGTTATTTGCTCTCATTTGTTGAGTAGAACAATAAACTGCTCGACACGGGTTCTGGAATCATCATACAGACTCCGTGGTACAATAGGTTAAATATCAAAGCAATTTGAGCTATACAATGAATCACTCAGAAATCTTGTCGACTTTAAGATATATTTACCAAATTGTAAAAAGAACTTTACTGATAGTGTGCTTGAATGGCCGTTTGATTCAACTCCACCGTTTTGATTTATATTGGTTGAAGTTCTCTGCGGTTAACAGCTTAAACAATGCTAGATTCTTCCAACATTTCTATAACCACTGTAACAATATCATATAGTTACACACATTCCATTATGTATCGAACATCCTTGGACGATTTGTTCTGAGAGTTACAGGTCGCACGATGTGCGCCTTAACCACATACTGTGTAATTATCAGTACTCGCCTACACCATGAAGGTAAACTTCCTTACTGATGGAAACATGAAAAAAGGAAAAACAAAAGAAAATTACAATTATAGTTGCATCTGATTATCGTTTGCTAAAGAACAAGAATAAGGATTTACAAAGCATCAAATAAAGATTCTTGAATTGTGATACTTAGAAAGAATGTCACGGGTGGGTTGGATTTTAGTAATAGCCGCCAACAGCCACCTTCAGATTGCTACGTTCGGCACCATAGCGGGATCAGGTAAATGGTGGTAGATCAAATAACGACACGGATTTGGAGTAGGTTTGTGTAAAACTGATTATTATTTACAGCGTTTGAAAATAGGTGGTCTGATTTCTGGCCAGGTTTTAACTATTACGATTTCACCACTGCAGACGTCGGGGATGGGTCGGAAATACTACAATATAACGGGAACAGTCGTGGGGAGACTCAAGGACGAATCCCACTTAACCACGTATAAAACCCGACATAAACATAGTTTTACGACAAACTACAACGGCTGTGGACACTTTGCTATACCTCTATGGTAAGCGATGAAGCGATTGTCACGCCCATTACCTCCAACAAAATATATTTATAGTGACCCGGTTACCTGACCTCAAATACTATTCAGAACAACACCCACCTGCTCACATATCGCACGCAGCTCAGTTATGCATGGTTACTGGGTTGTGGAGTCGTACGTTGATTCGTTAAGCATATTCAAATAGTAATGAGGCATATATTAGTAGTTGCTTCGGTGTAATTTCTTTAACGTATGATTTACAACACTTAAATGTTACACTCTGCTATTATAATAAAATTCTGTTTTTGTTCTTACTTCCCATTTTGATGTTGAATGAACGTAAATAAGACAGCCAAAACCTATTTTCTCGTGTTATTCAATAAATCTAATTTCAGCCACAATATCCTACTATTGAGAAGGTCCATCTTACTAGTTATAACGCTCATGTTTACATAATATTCTTCAGGGGGTTTGCAAGAGATCTAGTAAGAAGTTTGTACTGTTCCCTTTTGTTTCTTGTTGTTTACTTATGTAGGTGATCAAGAAAGGAAACATAAATACTTCAACAAGATATACGTTAGATTCTTCGGTGCCATTCTTTTACAAAGTTGATGTTTTGAAGGAAATGACATCATATACAATTAAAAAAAAAGGAGACATTATTGTTGGAAAAATGCAGCAAATAAATGTTCATTACTTTGTAAAAAAATGAGTAGACAAACAAAACTATTGAGTTAATTTTGTATTACTACCTCTTGCAAGCATTTACATTACCATTATTGTGAACATAACTTGTTTATATAGCATCTTAAAAAAAGGCTGTCTTATAATGATTTATTTACACAGTTTCATCGCATCCTCGTATCATGCACAGTATCGCTACCTCTTATAATTGTATTTAAAAGTTTCTTTGAATGCGTATAATATGCTGCTTCGCACAGGTGCTATTTGTAACTTTAACATAGAATTAAAAAAGAAAAACAAGAAACATTATTTTACATGTTCTACTTAAAGTGCAGTTATGCCAATATATCCTTTGAAGGCAAAATGATGTGACATACATTTTACAATAGTTCAATTCATAATATTTATCAAAGATATCATTATTTCATGATATCAAAAAAAACAAAGAAGCATAAAAAATGTGGCATATAAATGATCAAATATTACCAAAGGCATATTCATGCTACTAATTACTGGTTCATTAAGTGACTGAAGTTTTTAATATATAAAAGTGCGAATTTGATGTTAGTCAGTACATTTTCTATGCACAGGCATTTTCTAACAAGCGGCTAAATAGACCTGTACTGGGCAGTTTGCTTCTCCGCATGAATAATAATATTATTATTTATTTATATTTTTAATTTATTGATTATTTGTTGTAATATTTCATACCTCTATGATAAGCATGCTAATGACCGAGCTCTATTCTATTTAATGTTGATACTATCTACTATAGTAGATAGCACTGCATAATCTCTTTTCTCTTTTAACTATGTGTAAATATATGTATATATATATGTTATATATATCCCTTTAATCACATGAAATTAAACTGATTAAGGTACTCTGTCTCAACTTGCTGCACACACAGGGAGGTTACTACTAAGTTGAAGGCCTCAAAAACTAAACAGTAATTAGTACCACCGCTGAAATCTTTACAAATGTACCGCTTGGAGAGCAAATGACACAACGCTACGGGAAGTCCTTTTTACCGTGCACAGCTTGCAGGCCGACCAATGAAGCTATCGCTGCAATGTGAATTAACTAGACAGTTTAATTGACCTGCTGGAATATCGTAAGTTGTATACATGTATGCATGCTATCAGCAGTAGATGCAGCCAGCATACGTTAGTATTGTTGCATCGAGGCTAGGATTTTAAAAGACAGAAATTAGGAAAAAAAAGGGACAAAAAAAAATAGAATAAAAATTGAAATTGGGAGTTTTGCATCGTTGCGTGGAAATTTTAGAGCTTCGTTCGTTCCGTATCGGTACGATTGATGACAATAGAAACTGCAACTTAATTAAAGAGGACTTTGAATTTCAAACATAAAATTACAAATAATCGATGAGTGGAACGTTGAACAGACGTTGTGGGATTGTATAGAAATGTGATGATGCTGTATCTATGGGTATGCTTCGACATTCAGGCTAGCTATTCACGGCAGGCTTAATGTCAATGGATAATATCACTGTTTGCAAGGAGGAACAAAAAAAAAAAACTTGCACTTTCGTGCTTAAATTGCAAGTGGATTTTTCTGTTTGCCAGTAGAGAGATAAAAAAAAAGCAGATTGTTCTACCAGTAGACATCAAGAATATAAACATCAAAATCAATACAGTAGCTGATGTGTGTTCATTTGGGATTTGATTTTAACAAGCATAGTTTTTACACATTTGCATTTCCATAGCAAATGGTTAAATTTGTGAAATTCTAAGCCTGATAGGATGAAAAATAAAAGATCTAAATGAGTGAAAAACAGTCCCTTATCTTTCAAGCCATAACATATATGAGAATGAAAAACCTAGCTTTCAAGCCATGACACATATGAGAGTGAAAACCCTAGCTTACAAGCTATGACATATGAGAGTGAAAACCCTAGCTTTCAAGCCATGACATATGAGAGTGAAAAAACAATCCCTAGCTTTCAAGCCATGACATATGAGAGTGAAAAACAATCCCTTAGCTTTCGAGCTATGACATATGAGAGTGAAAACCCTAGCTTTAAAGCCATGACATATGAGAATGAAAAACAATCCCTTAGCTTTTAAGCCATGACATATGGAATTTCTACAGAGATTCAAACAGTGTAAGATGTGCACAATTGCCATAAAATTTGCCATGTGCAAAAAATAAATTACTCAGGAAGAAGAAGCCCAACTTTTTGGCTTGATGAGATGAACATTGATTTACATCAAGCAAATGTCTTCTTCAACTCCTCTTACCAACATGGCTGTAAATTAACTGCCTATACTCTATAATTACGATTACCTCCAAAATTCTGATGTAAGTTCTGGAACCGAATACTGCAAAGCTTTCAGTTGGGTTTGCCCCTTGGGTTTGCCCCCTTCCCCCATCAGGTAACCCTGTTGCGAGCCCCTTGATCCCATGCTCACATGGCTTCGTGCTCGCAATGGCACTTCTGACACCAGTTCGCATCATTCCCATTTTGTGCCCTCTCAAATGTTAAACACTTTAGCTGCCCCCTCCTCCACCGCAACTCTATATATGTCTGGCAATGACACTGTCCAGATATGATGTTAACATGGTTCACAGCAAGGGAATGTCTTCTTCCAATTTCATCTTACCAATGTGGCTATAAACTGGCATTCACAACACCTGAATCTGTTTACATAGGAATTATGTAAACATACTTCAACTAGGTAACATACATTAGTAAGAGTAAACTAATATTGGCCTCAAAAGTACACAAGTTGGGAAAATGTCATAATGAAAATGTCAAGTTGGGAAAATGTCATACAAAACGTTGTCGCGCCATATCAAAACTTTTCATTCTTAACACATCTATTACCCATCCCTGTTCTCCTCCTTCCTTCAATGTAACCCCCCCCCCCCATTCTCCTACCCCTACCTTCAGGAAATCATAATTGCATCCACAGTGCATAGATATATAGGGAATTCTATTGACCTAAAAGCTCACAACTTAACAGCATCCCTAAACTACCACTTTTCTATGAAAGCTATTCTCACTGCTCTATGCAATATACTACACTCCAATTTCTTTTCACAATGTTGATAATGCCACGACAAGTATATTTAATACAAAGTGCACCCAATAAAGTGGAGTGCCCATGCCTGCCTGCCGCTGCCGCTGCTAAAAACAAGAAAAACCATAAAGACATCAGTTCTAAAATCAGCGGCACTGGGCTATTTATCTCACCAGCCTGCAAATTGCCTCTCATGTACCTTTATCATGGAGGCCATCAATTTCCAGATCTAATATCCAGTTTCTGCCGATCGGCTAGGACACAGTGCCATTCCGCAGTGCTGCTGCAGTGCGGGGAATTGTCATTCTTCCCCGTCCTTCGTAGCCGCGGTCGAGACCCCCCAAAATGATTGCGTTGCGGTGTGTGTGTGTATACCGAAACGTGTGTGCGCGTATAGCTCGCATTATCACTAGCAGAAAGAGGATAGAAGTATACAAGCATTATGCCCACTGACAGACAAGCCTAGCTAGGCACTGTTACGAGCTAGACCGCTTGCCTACGCTGATGGGAGTCCGATTTCAAGAGTACGGAAATTTGTTAGCAGCTGGCTACGGAGCAGAGGGAGAGAGGCAGAGGAAATATAAAACATGACAAAGCAGAGAACAGGCATTAGGTTTCAGATTTAAGCTATTGGTTGCGGGAATGGGAAATATGAAAAAAAAATAAGGAAGAAGAAAGATGAAAGAAGGAGAAGGGCAACAAAAATGGCTCGGTGATTACGAGAGTGAGTCGGAATATTTTTCTAATTCGCCAAGGAGGTCAAACGGCCCTGTTTAGGATTAGGAAAATAAACCAGTGGTAGTTGTTATGGATGGATTTAATACAGCTCTGCTATGATTAACAAAATTGATCGTGTTGTTCAAACTCCCAGATTGAATTCTTAAATTGAAGTTGTAGACGTTACTGATTAGATGCTCCAGCACCTTCCAATCGCTCGTTAATAGTTTGCATTTACTCTTGATTCACTGAGTTCCTCCCGGAAATCTTTTGCAAAAGTCCTGAAAAATGAGGATTATGCACTTGAAGCTGGGACTATTATGATGCTTTTTACTTAGATCCTACTCCCATATAAAATGATGAAATAATAAAAATGTAAAATTTGGAATAAAGACAAATATGGAAGGAAGGCAGAAGCATCGTACAAATGATGGAAAATGATAAAAATGGGATATTCCTTGCATATTGAAAGGCATTAATTACCTATCTATGATAGAGACTACACAGTGAACAGATATTTGTGACAGTTTAGGATAATTTCAAGGTCTCAAACAGTTTTTACTTTTTTGTGAAAAGGTTCATAATTTCGTTTGCTGGTTCAAAATTGCAAAACTTATATATTATTATTCCCAGTATAATGTTCGGCGGGTGAGATGGTTGGGCCTTAAGGTCTCAGTATGTGTTTGCCAAAATTAAATTTTGACCTTTCCAGCTTACTACACTAAAAGTTCAGTGAAAAGGCCAAGTTCTATGCAATTTTCACATTAATATTCATTATTTTTATGAGTTATCTGTCGTTAAATATTTTGAGCTGAATAAAATTTGCCAGATTTATATCCAAGTCTGTAGATTCTACAAACTTCAATCAAAATTTGCAAGCCCCAACAGATCATGCTCCAATCAAATCTCTCTTTTTGTTTACGACCATTAGGCCTAGGCTTACTTTTACTTTCGTGGCTAGCATGTCTTAGGTCCCTGCTCTTGTATCTTTCTCTCGGTCTTACCGATGTAGCTTGCAAAATTGTGTCATTTCCTTCCATTGCAATGAATAAACAGGCAGAAGTTTCCTCCGTGGAATTGTAAAAAGTGGATGATACAAGTATAGGACTGCGTTAAATCTGGATCGGGCCGCATGTGTTTACATTTGTGTAATGAACATGCTGACATGGGCAGTCGCAGTGATTTTACGGTAAATCATTCGCGCCATAAGGGCGTGCAACAGATCATAAATTTCTTTCTTTCCATTGCCACAGCTATTCTCCATTTAAACCCACCTGGTCAGAGTACATTTAGAATAAGAAACACTGAATCTATTTCGGAAGTTTGTTTTCCAAAATTCATCTGCAAACAGTGAGCTGTGGCAATCAGCGTCCCAGCAGTTCGGAGCATGGTGTACTATAGCTGTTGATAACCTCTAGATTATATCTCTGGGGACACAGAGCATTAGTGAAGGTGTGTTCTAATATTGCAAAGAGGCACTACATGATCTAAGGGCATTTGAAGGGGCACTCAGTGTACACAAAATGTTTTTTTCTACTTTGATTCAAATTATGTCCAGCCTTGTAAAAATTCAGTAGTGATTACAACTTCCGCCTTTGAAGAAAATTAGATATGACATTTGAATTCCATGTGTAACCTATTACACAAGTCCAACAAAAACTACAGATCAAAATGGGACATGTCACAAACCCAATGATCATATTTAGCTTATATGATGGAGCTCTTTGTGATGGTACCCCCTTTCCCCCTCCCTCCTCCCTCCTTCCTTTCCCAAAAAGGTAAGAAAACTCTTGCAACATTTGGGAGAGATCCTAGTTTAAAAGTCATGTCTTGGAGTTGTCATTTTTGTAAATCTGTGAATGTCATAATGCCACTAGGGTTTAAAACCGTTAACTTTCTCCTTGTTTTTCTTGTCAAATTTTGAAGGTAGAAAGTTACCGGTAAAGACAATGACTCTAATGCCATCCTAAGGTCATGTAAAGAGCTTCAATAGTTTAGATTTAAGATTTGCGAAACCCAATCTTCATTACAGAAAATAAACTTTGTAATACATAAAGGAAAACATACAAAATATGTACCACACGTAGCTAGACGATGCCATATTTAGAATTGCTCAAGACTTGTGTGTGAAGTCCTGAACATTAAACCTTGTTAAAATTCTCCCAAATGGAAATAGACTTTTCTTAACTCCTTGTGGAAAGTTGTCATCTCTATCACATTGATCAATAATGATTGTTTGGGTTTGTGTCTCCTAAACTAAATAACATAAAACTTTCAAGTTTTTACAAATGAAATTACTGGAACACTATCTCAACTTTATAGATAGCAATAAACATTTGATATCTCACTAATAAAGCAGTCAGAAGATTTCAACCAACTCTCAGCTCTAGATTCTATATCGGGAGGATCTCCAACTACGTACAAATTATGAATATATATCTTGGTCAAAGTGCTCATACTGGTTTAAACCCTACACGATATATACAGGGCTCCTTTAAGCTGAGCGTAAAAAGATGACAATTGGCAGAATTTTAGTCTTGATCGATGTTATTAGTCCAAGAAAAATTGAAAAGAAAATATGAACGCTAGCAAGCAATGTTTCTACATAGCTCTTCAAATTTTCATGATATGTAAATTTGACCCACCTACGGGTCATTGCCCATGACCTCCTGATGCTGGATCTACCCCACCTGCGAAGTTTAGAAAGCCATGAAACAACGCTTTAATGATCGTTAAATATGCGGCAAAAGCCAAACACATTACGAGAGACTCACATGCCAAAAGAGAAAGATCTCTTACCCCTACAACAGTTGTAAACTGCAATGAAAGGAATTTTCAACCTTCAACAAAACTTCATCCTGACAAACTGTTTGCTGCATAGAATTTCCAGCAGTAAACATTGCTGAAAATGTCACAAAGGTATTTTTATGGGACAGTGTCTGCAAACCTCTTCTCTTTTATTAAAACATAAAATGTTTAATAAGAGAGGGCAAGGCAATGCTTTTGCAAAGTGATTTTCACATTTATCTTCAGGACAGACAGAACCCAGTTGATATGAAGGTGTTCAGTTTATATACTGTTTGAATCACTGTCTTTATTGCCATACGATAACATGTATACTTTGAGGATGCTATGAACTTCAACACTTTCTGCAGTGTCATACTGTCCTGATTATGTTATGATATGATGTATACTTTGAGGATGCTATTAACTTCACCACTTTTTACAGTGTCATACTGTCCTGATTATGTTAGGATAACATGTATACTTTGAGGATGCTATTAACTTCATCACTATTTACAGTGTCATACTGTCCTGATTATGTTATGATAACATGTATACTTTGAGGATGCTATTAACTTAACCACTTTTTACAGTGTCATACTGTCATGATTTTGTTATGATAAGATGTATACTTTGAGGATGCTATTAACTTCACCACTTTTTACAGTGTCATACTGTCCTGAATATGTTATGATAACATGTATACTTTGAGGTATTGTTGCACAGCTACAAAACAGCCAAGATTCAATAGCATTGATGTCACACTGTCCTCAATACATCACTGTCCCTTTACCCAGGGAATGGATGGGAGGTGACATGGATGCATAATATTCAAAGGTCCATATTTCAAGGGTCCACATGTTCCTGGGTTCAAAATAGTCTTTCATACTACAGGAGATGTTAAAAAGCCTGTCTCATCAAATGCCACAAAACAAATTGATATGGCTGCAAAATCTAGCATCACTTTACATCTGTTAGCATCCTTAATGATACATGTATAGATGCATTGGCTAGGGTAGTGTTCATATAACAAAGTCCACAGTTTTCAGAGAACGTACCACGCCATAGAAAACCCTAGGTACGGTCCTGCATTCTTTACTGAAAACGCAAGAAATTCCATTTCACAAAGTTAGAACTATATTGTATTTACTGGTATCAAATACAATGAAAGTATTGTTATACAATAAACTATAGTTAAAACAATACACTGAAAATCTACTTCATGTTGAACTACAACACCTTGCAAAGATATACAGGTCTGTCATATATATTTGTTAAGATGTTGACATGTTTATGACAATTGATTTTTACCATATAACTAGGTAGGAAGCCACAAACAACAGTTAGTCACAAAATTTGCAATCATATCTATGTTAATTAGAAATTAAAATGCAGTTCAAATACCGAACAATTTAGCGAAATTTCGAAGGCTCCGAATTTTGTCTCTCATAAAATACTATGGTTCCTTTGGACAAAAGTACTATACATATTTAAAATGTTATATAGTAATTTGACTGTTTTGCATATAGCATTTGCGATGAGATAATGGATACATTATTCCCTTCAATGTGCACAAATTAAATTTTCCAACTTGACATTCTGTTACATTAAGTGAACTGTCTGTTTTTGAACTATCCAGGCCATTTTATCATCAGTTTAGTAAATTTAGTAAAATCCATATATATCTGATCATACGATCTTCAGATACATTGGGATACTACTCTATGGAATTGAAATAACAAGATTATATATTTCATAACTAAAAGTTATGACAGAGCAAAGAAACGATTATAGTCACAAACAATTAATATTCAAAAAAGGAGAAATTAACAAACGAGTGGAAAATCCGACCTGCTCGATAAAATAGGCTAGACTGCAAAATATCTTTTACCCCTTCGTTTTTTAATGGAATCTGCCTGTTTGTGTTCCGTGTAGCTCTTTGTATATTTTGTCTTGTATCATCATCATCATCATCATTATCATCGTCGTCGTCGTCGTCGACATCGACGTCGTATCTCGTCGCTGTCGAACCTGCTTGTGTATCTGACGATACTGTACACCTTGCCGCCCTTTCTGCTTTCCCCGTGAGCGCAACTGGAAGCACATTTACACAAGTATAAAGAGGCCTCCAGAAAGTCATAACTTAAGAGAAGCTAATAAATCACATGAAACTAACCTGGGGTCTACTTCATGCTGACAAAATCTGAAAATATCGCACAAGCACCTCGTCGTCGTTGGAGACGATGCCTGAAAGGTCAACGGGAGAAGCCGTTGCCGCGGTGAACAGATGGTGATGTCATCCATCCCGTTTCACAGAGACAGTGTCTGTGAAGATTGCTTTTTGCTTCAGTTATGTAACACCGATTTCATTGGCAGTTTATTATAAAGAACAAAAGTCTTTTTTTATTCCTACGAAAAAAATCGTTCCAATTAATGTGATCGCAGTTTCTTTCTTCCTTCCTGCGGGTTCTTTTTAAGAACCTGTTCGTTTATGATATGCGATGGATTTCATAAAAATTTTAGGATTAGCGGTTTATGGGCGAGAAAAGAGAAATGGCAAATATTGCTGCGGATGAAGGTTAAGATAGAGAGAGAGAGAGAGGCAGCAGATTCTGGGTGGTGTATAGTTATTCTGAATAGAAATTCAATTTTAACTTTGATTTCAATGAATCAATTTGATACCCATCTGGAACAAACATATCACACCTAGGGAAGGTACATGGCAACACCCACAATATTGCTGGTAAAAAAAATTATTTAATGCTATGGCATTATAATAATTATGACTAACACTATAATTACCTTTGGATATTTTGAACTCTGCTACACATTAACTCAACCTAAGATGTAGCTATGATATATTTAAGGAATATAAAGAATTCCAACAGACTGAGGTAGGTTACGAACCTCATGAATTCTAAAAGCATGACACCTTGACCTGGTTTGATCTTACAAGTTACTAATTTAAAGGGATATTTTTTTAGGTTGTATTGTACGACTGGTTGTAACACTGGGACCAAGTCGTATAGTATTGCTTCTGACTGATGATCCACAATCTACCTAAATAATATACATGGGTATTAACCCTTTGACTACTTTTTACAAGTGACATATGAAATTTAATCCAAAAATAAGGAATTTTGTGTCCCAGACCAGAAATTTAATATAATGGTTTATATTCCTTTGTTACCTTAGTGGATAAAGTTACAGATTAACGTTTCTGGATGTAACTAATTTCCTTTGTAACACTCTATGAGTGGATTAAGTTACAGATTACATTTCTGGATATAACTTATTTCCTTAGTTACGCTCTATGAGTGGATTAAATTACAGATTACATTTCTAGATATAACTTATTTCCTTAGTTACGCTCTATGAGTGGATTAAGTTACAGATTACATTTCTAGATATAACTTATTTCCTTTGTAACACTCTATGGGTGGATTAAATTACAGATTACATTTCTGGATATAACTTATTTCCTTAGTTATGCTCTACGAGTGGATTAAGTTACAGATTACATTTCTGGATGTAACTAGTTTCCTTAGTTACGCTCTATGAGTGGATTAAGTTACAGATTACATTTCTGGATATAACTAGTTTCCTTAGTTA
This sequence comes from Apostichopus leukothele, assembly GCA_010014835.2. NCBI lineage: Eukaryota > Metazoa > Echinodermata > Holothuroidea > Aspidochirotida > Stichopodidae > Apostichopus > Apostichopus leukothele. Next base: position 1,842 of record JAAAKB020255312.1, on the reverse strand, counting down.
TGCTCTATGAGTGGATTAAGTTACAGATTACATTTCTGGATATAACTAGTTTCCTTAGTTACGCTCTATGAGTGGATTAAGTTACAGATTACATTTCTGGATATAACTTATATCCTTAGTTACGCTCTATGAGTGGATTAAGTTACAGATTAACATTTCTGGATATAAATTATTTCCTTAGTTACGCTCTACGAGTGGATTCAGGTACAGAATACATTTCTGGGTATAACTTATTCCTTCGTCACGCAGATATATTTTCAACAGATTCATGTCAAGTCATCAGAAAATACAGCTCTAAAGGTAAGGTCATCAGTCTTGTCCCCAAAATATGCCAAGAAAGTCCGATAATGGTCACCAATGTTTAAATTTTAACAAGCATTTTACTGCCACTTTAAAATTTATCCACACTGAGACATGTAATTGTCTATTCTAACAATCCTAATGTCTGGGAATAATATTTGAGGACCAAAACCTCCTGGAAAGTAGTTTTGAAAATAGCTAGCAGTTTTTTGTAGCATGGTAAAATTTGGAATTAAAACTGATGACCTTTAAAGACTCTAAACAAGTTCAATTTTAAGACATGTATACTTTAAAACCACCAAAAATTAAACAGAAATCTCTTCTTTCCAGCCAAATTAGGGTTTTGAGGTTTTGAACTAGATTTGGACTTGATTCAAAAGTAATTGCACCATCCTAACAGAGAAAGTACCTATTTCCTTTAATATTAGTGTGTTACTATATGTAAATGATTCTACCTCATTTTACACGATTGTGACACTGACGTGACTTGCCCGTGTTTTATCGTTTGGCATTCCTTGCCCTCCTTTTCGCAATCTCATAATACTGCTGGCATACTGGCAGAAAGTCTGACAGCACAGAGCAAAACGCAAATCCTTGGAGTAATTCCAAATTTAAATGTGAAACTCGGTAGTATACGGACCTGTGATTGAATACATGTTGAACAGATCGTGAGGCGAGACAAGAATTCGTAAAGAGCTACGTTGGATGAATATTTCCCATGGCCCATGCGACAAAATACACCTCTTTCATGAATAATTCATGATGGTGAATTTTACACGTTTTACGCTACAGGAGCAACTCGTCTGCTTGTAGGCAGCAGCGGCTTCAAAGAAGTCTCTATTCAGGAATACAGTCGTGTCATAAAGTAGATAGAGACGGGACTGCAATGGATTTAACGTAAAGTAAATATTTTTTGCTTCAACAAAACTATCATGTGAATATATTATAAGGATATTCAGTTCCTCAGGTACCAAGAAGAAGCTATTTCTCCCTTTTTCTTAGGTAAGATACTTAAACAGAACTTCCAACAAAAGAAAGGGATGTCCTCAAGGCAGCCAATGTGACATTTAATTGAGTCATCATTATAAATTAATGTGTTAATTTTCATTAATTAAAAGTTCTAAAAATTGCAAACTGTTGTGTTTATGTCTTGTGTGTCATTTGAAATCACAACTTTGGCTAAAATCTTGCTGTTGTCTATACAGTAACAAAACCTAGATATATACCTTGGTTGATTAAACGGTCAACAAAAAATAACTTCCTGGCAAAACTCATCCTTTCATGGCTGAATATGCCACTCCTGCATTTTTAGGTGACCTTTACTGATGCAAATGAAGGGAAGGGGGTTGCGGTGAAGAAATTTACGTGCACGACACGCCGCACAAAACTCCAACTATTAGACATGCATACCCAACATTGACAAGATCGTACAAAACAGTTTGGAATGTTAACACTTATCTCAGTTGGGGAACGGGATAAGAGAGATGTAGGGTTAATTTTCAACAAAGCTGTTGATTTTCAATCCCCACCCACCCTGCCCCC